>BQKZ01003646.1:9070-22538 GCA_036244855.1 Temnopleurus reevesii
CCCCCCCCCTCCTCCTCCTCCATACACAAGTGCTGAATTTTCTACTTTTTGCTCATGTTTTTCAAGAACCTCAAATTTGGGTTCATTCAAATATTATGGAACATAAAAATTGGCAATTTGCAAAAGTTACTATTCTATATGGGAAACATTCTCAGAATACATCATCTCTGAATTTCTGACAATAACTCTGATGTACAATGAAAGTTAAAATCTTTTCACCAAAATGCTTTTGAATTGGAACAGCCATAAATCCCAACTTTCCAACTTGGTTCAATGATCAGAAGCATTGAGCTTTATATGAACGATGAAACTTACCAAACTGTCTGCACACAATTTTTTTTGGCTGCATATTTGATCGATCAAAGCCTCAGAGCTCTCTGCTAAATGGTTAATATCAGTCAATCAAAACCATAAACTCGCTACCACTGCGACGACGCTGCATTAATGTGAAACCATTTTGAATTATAACAAACCTATTCCGTTTCAAAGTACTTCAAACAGTCGTCACTGAGTAAGGCATTGGCATTAAAGGAAAAATCTGTACTTATCCCTGAGTTATATGACTGAATTACATGAATAACGTCCCAACGTTTTCACACAGCATTATTGCCACCTCCTAGCATATAAATGTACTGAAAACAAGTGTTCCCTGTGAAAAGCCTCCAGATATTAATGAGTTCAAGTTATTTCATTTTCAAATATTATTTGAAAAATGAGTTAGGATCTCTTATTTTTTTCAAACAATGCTGAAATTACATGTTTAAATATTGGCCTTGCAGAATTCAAGTATGCAATTGAAAACATACTTTTTAATTGTAGAACTTCTTGCCATACTCCAAGATGGATAAAGACCAATTGCCAGTGCATCTCTAAGATGCTGTGAAAAAAACTCACAAGCATACTTGTGTAGGAATCAAACCCAGGATCTCCTGATGACTAGACAGGCGTTTTACCACTAGACCACTGAGAAGCTCGATGAATGTGTTTAACTCATGAAATAGGAGCAGGTACTTATTGAATAACATCAATTGATATGACTTGCTGAAAACAGACTTTTGAAAGGAGAATTAACTTTGTCTTGCTCTCTTTTTTGTCTTCCCTTTTAATTCTGTCTGTCTTTCTTTCTTTCTTGTTTTCTTTCTCTCTCTATCTGCCTCTCCTTCGTTCTGTATTCCCTTATTTTGTATCACCCTTACAACAGGGAAACAAAATCATCAGTTACCAATAGTTAACCTGCACTTTTTGTATCCTACATAAAACCGATTTAAACTTTAAAAGAACACCTCCCTAACACTGAAGTCTGATTGAATTAGGAGGAATGGAAAGCGTAAGATGATCATACATCGTCATGTCTGCTACACGGGACATAAAACGACTTCTCCGACGCGTGATTGAAACTGATCCAATTGAATAAAATACAGGTAATTAATGAAGTGCTACTTACGTTACTACAATCAATCTTCAATGTATTGAGCGCAACTCTCGCGTGTTGGAGGTTTATCGTCGAAAAAGAGGTGGGAATTCAAATGGATGTTGATGGGGGGCTTGTATGACAGTGTTGTACAGTTTGATCAAGTGTAAGCCCCCAAAGAATTTCAATCAAATTATGGACTTGCCCCCAAAACAGCCATCACAGGGAATTAAACCCATGAATTTGACCTTCAAAAGGGCATTTCTGTAACTTAACTTTGAATGGCTTAATTCATACCAGAGATGATGGATATTTCAAATTCAGCGACATCTTGTGACTGATCAATATCTTGGAAATCACTTGAAATGCGAGTGAATGTACAATTCATCAAGATACAAAAAATTGCAATTACGTGAAAAGTGATAACACAATCTGGAGCAATTAGAACTGGGTAAATAAAAATCCTAAAAAAAACCATCACTCGATAACCTAGGGCTTCCATCTTAAATTGTACACATAGATAACTATCTTAATAGGATGAAAATCAATTATTAAATATTTTTTTTAAATAATGTATGGGAGAGAAAGAGGGGGGCATAGAGAGTCAGAAACAAAAGGAGATGAATGAGGGGTGGATTTTAAAAGATTTTAGGTTTGATAAATATTCATTGTAGTAACTAAACATCATTCTAAAAAAAAAAAGTCTCATGGTATCAAAGTGCAGGGCGCTACAAACCCAATTGCCCGCATGCCCGAGGCAACAAAATTAAGCTGTCGGGCAAGTAAATGAAACTGTCACTTGCCCGATAAGGCAAGCAACAATTTTATACTAGTTTTTCTCTGTATGCACATTGGAATTGACCATCAATTTTGGGCAAGAGAAACTTTTGTTCGAGCAAGTGAATGGAAAACTTGCTTGCCCGACTGGGCAACTGGTGAATAAAATTCTTGTAGCACCCTGAAGTGGGTGCACTGGAACTCAAAACTTGTGATCAAACCTCTAAACTGCTCAAAGGACAGAATTGTGGTGGAAGGGGGGGGGGGGGAGAAGGCAGAAGGCAGGGGAGGGAGAGCGAATAAAGAAAATAGGGACAGAGAGATGGATAAAGAAAGAATATGACGGCGGCGGGAAGAACCAAACTACAGAAGTGGTCACTCATCAATCAGTAGAAAGCAAGAGAACAATTTTGACCGCTTTCTTCCCCATGCACTCGCGGCTTGATGCGTGTTTGTGTAGTGGTCAAAATACATTTCACGGATGAAACGATCGGAGGGATAACTTTCAAAATTGATTCAATATGTTGCACTAAAGAAATACAGTATATATCCTTGATAATTCTATTACCCACTGTTAATTTCTGACATTTATTATGCTTTCATCTGGGGTTTGAAGTAATTACTTCTCCAACGCATTTCAATTTTTACAATAGGAGCACAAACTGTGACAGTTTTTATAGATGGATTCTCATAGTTTTGCTGAAGTAGAAATAATTGTGATTTATATGGTTAGTAACCTTACTGAGCAAGCAGAAATACCGCTTTTTATCTATCTTTTTAATAAAGATAAGTGGGTGATAATTTCATGCAGTAATCAATGAAATTTTGTTGGCATTTCTGATAAACCTAAAACTGCTTCAAACAAAGGCCTTTATTTTGTATGCATCATTGACAATAATTTTTTTTTTGATGAGTAGAATAGAATTTCCATATCACACACAAGGAATCAAAATCATGAAGAATTAACAAAATCGCCTAAATTCATGTGAATG
Source organism: Temnopleurus reevesii (assembly GCA_036244855.1). Taxonomy (NCBI): domain Eukaryota; kingdom Metazoa; phylum Echinodermata; class Echinoidea; order Temnopleuroida; family Temnopleuridae; genus Temnopleurus; species Temnopleurus reevesii. The sequence goes on from BQKZ01003646.1 coordinate 12,251, forward strand.
ATAGATTTATGCAGCCCCAAATAATGTAAAATAAAATTAGTGTTGCCCATATAATCGGCACAATTTTTTTCCATATCACACACAAGGAAACAAAATCATGAAGAATTAACAAAATCGCCTAAATTCATGTGAATGATAGATTTATGCAGCCCCAAATAATGTAAAATAAAATTAGTGGTGCCCATATAATCGCCACAATTCTTTTCTTGCCCACACATACATTTTTCTGTTTCAAAGAGCATCAATAATAATACACCACATTAAAAAGCACCTTGTTAATTAATTCAAAGCACAAATTTCATTACTTAGGAAAAATATACATAAGAAAAATCAATCTTAAGACATTTCTTGTGAGTTTCCCAATTTTATCAGACAAAACAAAAGACCCTCTTTGGTTTTGTTGATCTGTTAAGAGGGCTTTCTTTAACATCTGCAGGAATGAAACAAAAAAATAGTAAGGCATGCTGAGCATTGTTATCATGTATTAGTGGTTATCTTTGTAATATTTCAGATTGCAATTCTTGTTCATGAAAATTTGTAAAGCATAAGCACATTCCAAATAAAGAAAACTTTTAGCGCAAGTCCAGGTTAATACCCGCCACCTCTCATACATTTGCGTTGATCCCCCACACCTTGCTTTAGTAATGCGTTGTTTTTAGACCCGAATCCGCGCTAGAATCATACGTAAGCCTGGATATATGAAGTATTTATTATTCTATCATACCGAAAATCAGTCACAGAACTACAGAATTTCAAGACTATGAAAATATGTGGTTTCGCTGCAGAAAATGGACTCTTTTTCAGGGATGAAGTATTTGTCCAGAAAGTTAAGAAAACAGACCAAGGGCTGAAGACTTTTGATCTTTTCTCTTTGATGTAGGTATTCTGCTGTTTTCCTAACTCACAAACTTGAAGCTGAACCCTTCAGCATGGAAAAGGCTACTGACTTATCAGTTAGTGAACTTACACATCAACCTACATCTAAAGACAACTATGTGGGACAAAAGAGAAAAACACAAACATCTTAAACTGGGACAAGAAGAGCAAGAAATTTCTTCAAAAAAACACTTAGGATAAAATAAAATTGTTATTCAATGAAGGGAGTTTATAAATGACATTACAATTGGTCTTCTTCCCAAATTTGATATCAAACAGGCTATATAAATATGCACAAGTAGACTTCTCTCAAGTCAGAGACCACTTGTACTTTTTCTAAAGTTGATTCTCTTATGGGTATTTTCTTTAAAAAAAATATTGAATATTTCATTTTTAACTTCTGCATATCATAAGTATGAGAGGAATGAGTCAGAAATACAAAGTGCCCTTTACATTTCACAAAGATAGAAGAAATAGAGATCGAAGGGGAGGGACTGAGCGAGATATGGGATTGAACTATTAAAGACCATAGGGAAGAAATTGCCAGTGAAAATAAAAAATGGTGGAGGTCGATGACGCGCCGTCAGAGCCAGAACGAAAATAAGACCTGGACGAGTCCAAAATCATCTGGACAGATCAGTACGAAGATGATCAAAGGATTTGACAGATTTGAGAGAGGGAGGAACGAGGGGATGAAAGGAAAGTAAGAGAGAAAGTAGGAGAGAGATAGAAAGGAGGGAAAAGGAAGGAATAGGGTAAGCAAGGAAGACGAATGTGAGAGAAAGGGGAATGGAAAGGGGAAAGTGGTGAGTAACTGAGAGAAACAGCAGAAAAAGAGGACAGGAGAAAGAGAGAGAGACGGACAGACAGAGAGAGAAAGAGAGAGAGAGAGAAAGAGAAACAAATAAGACAGGCAGGGAAAGAGAGAGAAAAAGATTGAGGGAGAAAGACAGACAGACAAAAAGAAAAAGAGGAGAAAACAGCGAGTGAGCTTGAGAGAGAAAGAGAGAGAGAGAGAGAGAGGAGTGGAAAAGACGTGTGAAGAGAGAGAAGAGATGAAACACACACGTTATGTGGGTGAGAAAGGACTGAGCGTAAAAAAGAAAGGACATACGAAAGTGAAATCAAAGAACATAAAGAACTTCACCCATCATATTTCAAATAAGAATCTGACATCTATCAGATGCTAAATCAAAATACAACACAAAAATGATCCCCTTCTTCTCCGTTAATCTTTAAATCATTGCAACCTTTCCCACATTAACCAAGCTTTTCATATCTCCTTAAATATTTCTTTTGATTCCCTGCATTCCTGATCACAAGTCTGTCCATCTCGCGAAATTGAAACAAAAGCAAACTCCTGATTGGCTCCATATGATGCTACGAGCATGCATAGTTTCATTGATTTCCCAAAGTAGAAGTGATCTTTTTTTTTCCTTCATATCTTTTCATCTCAAAGCTACCATGACCAATGAATGTGGTAGTCTACATGCAAGACCCTAAAACAGTCACAATATGAAAGAGAATGCTTGAAAATAAGATAAACTTTGAGCGTCAGCATTTTTGATAGGCTCTGAAAAAAAACTCTCTTGGTTTTATAGGCAGTGATGGTTTTATGTCAAGAAATGCTAAAAGGATTTGTGTAATCTATTGCATGATCTAACAGCACACTATATAAAGCAGAAGCATAGATGTGGTGTGGTTCTGACTTATGCATTTCAACTTGAGGGTCACAGATTCCAATCCCACCCATCATGTTGATTCTCTTCTGCAAAAAGAATAATCGACAGTGTGCTTTACTCAACCCAAGTGACTTGAATGGGTAGGAGCCAAATTGAAAAAAAATCATGAATGCAAAGATGAACCAACTATGGTAGACTTGCTTGTATTTGCCAGGTAAATGCATAGAGTACAATGAAACACTTAATGAAACACTTCAGCTCGTATTCCAATAGCAAGATTTAACTTAACCCTAAGAATGAGCCCTATTATTTAGCCCGGATTTATTGAAAAGTTAATAGGGTTAAGTTTAACCATGCTATCCCAATACGGGCCTATGAGTCTCACATATGTCATGATTTATTATCACAATCATCATCATCATAATTATCATAATTAACATCATAATTATCATCATCATCATCATCATCATCATCATCATCATCATCATCATCATCATCATCACCATCATCATCATCATCCTTATCATTATCATTATCATCCTCATTATACGAGGTATAAAGTTTTCATAACCCTAAGGGTTGTAATGTCTGTGACAGCTAGCCGTGCTCAAGCCATAATATCTCAAGTCCAATCAGGTGCTCAAAAAGGATTCAGATTGTCTGAGACTGCAGACTAGCCGTACGCTGCGGACGCCTGTGACCGACGACGTCGTGCAGCAATCTACGCAATCCCATCACAACACGGTCCCACCGCAATGCCGGCTTAATAAATCCGGAGCGTGGGAATCTTGCTGAGGACACGCGCTGATCGGCTCCTGATCCCGCACACATGGTATCATTCAGTCTACGCCTCTCTGGGGAAAAGACTAGGGGAAGAACTACTGGGGACTTTACACGGGATCGGCAGAACTACAAGCTTGCTGAAAGCGAATTAAATTGCGTGTCTTCTACCTAAACTATTCAAGACAGGCAATATTTTCTGCAAATTCAATCAATAATTGGCAATAATCTGGCAAAGGAAATTTCTGTTTGTAGCTACATTTTCTTAAATGAATTTGATGCTATCACATGTAAAGTTTGATGCAAGTATTAAAGTCAGTCCGTCATGATCAACATGATTTCCGGTTGCGAGCGCGCACGGACAGCGTGTTTCGTATTGGCAACATTAACAACGATGTTCCTTGCTTACGCACCTTGTCAAGCTCAGAAACTCGGAACATTTTGTACTTTTCGATACTTGTGGTTGCTGCGTATAACTTTGATTCGTCCCCTCTTTGGCTTCAATTTTCTTTTCTAAAAACGTGCGGAATGCATACGTTTGCGACTGCCGAGCTGTGAACTAGCAAAATAAAGCTTGCTCACTCGCTATTCCAGATAAAAAATTATGTGATTTTCTGTTCGGCAATCTTCGCAATCAAAATGGCTGCGGACAGTTTGGCACACAACCGGAAGTCATGTCGATCATGATGGACTGATTTTAAACAAGATTACCCTGTCTTTTAGAGAAAACTTTGATACGAATAGAATGAAATGTGAACAAGATATGAAAAAGGAACAAATAGCGGTAAATTGGCATCGAACTAGTAATTCTCCATCTTAGCTTCAAAAAGTGTTGTCTCTTGAAGGATTTGGAAGTATTTTTGCAATCACTTAAATCTAAAAAAAAATCCCTACAGCTAAATTAAAATGGGATGATATCAAATATATTTTAAGAGCTCTAACTCTCAAGCTATTTCACCAAAATCACAAAATGTGGCAATTTGTACAATAAGTTATAACATAGCATGACTGTGATAAAATTGTGCAACAGCCCCCTGATCGGATCGCCACTGGAATCACAAGTCTGTCAACTTCGCCAAGAATGACAGCTAGTCGTTCAACTCTGATCTTGGAATTCTTCACCTTTCTAGGGCTGAAAAGTGAAATAATGACACTTCTTTATAGTGTTTCTACAGAATGTGACAAGAAATCAAACATACAATGGAGTTCATCACAGGTTAGGTGGATTTAAAACACATCGTTGCCATACATGATAGATTTGTCGTATCAGGAGTGACGAAAAAATCATACCTTTTTTCTGATTTTCAATTTTCAATGGAATAATTTCAGGGGAAAAAATCATTCTAGGTGAAGCAACAAATATTTCCTGAAAACCTTCTCTCTCAAAAAAAAGAGATTAGAAACAGCGAGGCAAATACATGTAGGCCTCCAACAATCATGCATTCTAGAGTCATATTTTTAGACATGTATGAAAAAGATTTTTCTGGTCGCGCTTGGAAATGGAAACCCTTGTGAATCTGAATCATTTGTGAAATAATTGCTTCAGACTTTTGATTGTTGAAGTATCATAATTCTTTCATTTGATATATTTGATATATTTTGATATATTTGATATATTTATTTTGATATATTTGATATATTTATTTATTCTGTTTCTTTCATATTTGTTCATAACAAACAAAACAATTAAATGAACACGAATATATATAAATACATTTTAACCCGAAAAAAAGAAAATGAATGTTTAAGGCATAAAATTATACTTTATATAAAGTTTGCAGATTTGCAAAAAATAAAACGAAAACAGAAAAGGACATGTTGAAAAGCAAGCTTGTATGATACATGTTCTTAGTTTAGTTTAGGTTNTTCGCCAAGAATGACAGCTAGTCGTTCAACTCTGATCTTGGAATTCTTCACCTTTCTAGGGCTGAAAAATGAAATAATGACACTTCTCACCATTTCTGTAAAATGTGACAAGGAATTACACTTGGAGTGACACAAAAATCATACTTTTTTTCTGATTCACAATTTTCAATAGAAAAATCTAAGGATGAAAATCATTCTCAATGAAGCAATATATATTTCCAAATAAAACTGGCTTTCAGAATAGCCCCCAAGGTAGTAAGAGGCAAATACATGTAGGCCTACAACATTCATGAACAATAAAGCTGAAAAACTAATCATATTTTAGAAATGTGTGATTCTGATTTTTTTCTGGTAGTGCTTGGAAATGGAAACCCTTGTGAATCTTAATCCTATGTGAAATCATTGCTTCAGACTTTTGATTGCTGAAGTAGGATAATTCTTTCATTTCCGTTTAGGGTGACAAAATAATTTGTGACCTTATCAATCTCATGTTTAAAAATCCATAATTTTATCCAGGAATATATCAATCAGACACTAGTTCACAATGGAATGAATTTCAATCAATAAGAGTAAGATATGGGACTGGGGATACCAAGAAAAACCCTACTAAATCTGGACCTACACACTTAAATTCCGAGTCGACCACCCCTAGATTATCAATCTCATGTTTTAACATCCATAATAATCCAAGGGTATATCAATCTGTCCACTTGTTCACCATGGAATGAATTTCAATCAATAAGAATTAGAGATGGGATTGCGATATCAAGAAGAAAACCTACTAAATCTGAACCTACTGCCGAGTCAGTCGACCACCCCTAGATCAGAAATTAACCTCTAAATAAAGGTAAGCCATGTTAATGTGGTGAAAGGGCAATTCATGTTCAAAGTCAGCCTTCTTTAAACCACAAGATATTGCGGGAAGTCCCCTGAACTTAGTTTCTGGAGAAGTATAAGCCCAATATTTTTCTTAAAGATAACATTTGGATGTAGTAAATGAAGAAAACAGAATGTTCACAGAATTTAACAAAATTTCACACTAATTAATGCTCAAGTCTAGATGATACGTGTTGAAAAATGCTCTTGAAAATGCAGATGACAAAGTAATGAGCAAAACAAATACCATAAAAAAGGCTCTGTTGTGCCTACTAGTATCTTTGGTCGTACAGGTATAGTATTATTTGTGTTATTGCCACAGTAAAAAATAAAGTAAATTGGTAGTTTAACCAGCTTGGCTTGGTTTGATTAAAATCAAAATCTAAATCATGAGCAAGCAGATGAATGATAACTAAGACATGATTACATCTAACCATTTTGTTTTAATTTCATATCTTTTCAGAACTGAAGTTGATCTTTAACTACAAGTGGCAGGGTGGGTTAACCAAGAATTACACAGCTGACAAACCCTCAACAACCCTCAACAACCCATCGTTTCTTCGCAAAGTTCTTTCTCTCAACACTGCCATGTAGGATCAGAAGCTGACCCTTGAAAAGTTCACAAATTGGAAGCTAAATTTACACCAAGACCAAGAAACAGCTAAGCCCCCCCCAAAAAAATAGAAATCCTTTGGATGCCCTCTATCGACCAACACTCTTTTTGCTCTCCACTAAAATTTGACAAATCACGGCAAAATGATCAATAAACATGTGACATGTAATCTGAAAATACATTTTCAGATGCTCTGGCTTTTTATCCCATTTGAAGTCTTATTGTACTCCCGAATAGTGTAAATAGGAGGGTTTACTTATATATTCAAATTTATGTGCGTTTCTTGCTTACGAACGTAGTTACGTGGTATTCCATAGACCGATTAATAACAGTAAGACTACAATACTTGAAATCCACTTTGCATACATTACTTGTTGCTACATCAGGCAAGTTATTCTTATTACCAATTGAACTAGAATACTTGAAATCCACTTTGCATACATTACTTGTTGCTATGTCGGCAAGCCCCAGGCAAGCTTTTGGGTTGTCAAGAACAACCTTTGTGTTACAGGTATGCATAAAATTTGCATCTATTAGGAAACCCGCCTATTGTGTTCAAAATTTTTTTTTTAAGTAATAGAAAAAAAATTCCGACCAACCGATGCTAATTTCTTTTGTAATGGCATTGGAGGACATCCAAACACTTTTTATGGAGGACCTAAGCACGTAGTGAGAACTTCAAGAGTCTTCATTTCTAATCCAAATACAAGGTTGGTCGACAATCGCCAACCCAAACAACTTGGAGAAAAGTAACCTGAAAGATTACAGAGTAGATAACATGGGGTCAGATAGATCTCTTCTATTGACAAATTACCGCTACAAATTTGAGCAAATCTGCAGTGAAAATAGAGCGAATGTATCAAAAGGGGCGAGTTTCCATTCAAGAGCACTGAGAATTCAGCCACTGATATAAAAAAATAAGGTAGTATTTAGAAAATATGCTTTGACAAACTAAGACAAAAGGTGAAACGATCATGAATAAAAATGCAATCTGTGTGCCATATATCCCAAATGGAAACATGAAGCCAATTCAACGAAATGGTTTTGGCTATCCTCTTCTCGCTGAGACATTCTAAAACTTCTTGTACAAACCATCCCAACATAGACACAAACACTAATACGTAGTATGACATGACGATGGCACAAACTGCATGCAAGATTATTTTTGTGTTATCGGTCCCTGGTGCCCAAATTCACACAAGTCATTTTTCCCCTTGATATTTCTGAAGTTCTTTAAAATGGCAAGGGAGAGTGGTGGGGGACTTAAAAAAAATTATTCTCAATGTCTTATAGATAAGATGAATTTATTTGATTGAAATTTAATTTCTGTGACACCAAATAACATTGGGAACCCTTTCCAACAGTTCATAACAATCAAAGAAAATTTCCAAATTTTGGTTCCATCTACAAATATGAACATGCCTCCGAGAATAAAAGAGAGAACGATAAAGGATCAAAACTCGGCCTATTTGATAGCGGTACCTGTACAATCCTCTTACTCCCTGTAAGACGAATTCCCTTAGGGTGTGGTCCCTCGTATAGGAGAGTAAATGTTTCAATTTCCTAAGCTTGCAAACCTTCCAAATCTTCTTACGATAACGTGAAACTTGAGCACCGATCAAACTTATCGCTGCTTGTTCACCATTGTCAATAATTTCTGTTAAAACGGAGGGATATGTTACATTGAAGGTCTACAAATGGGTTGAAATAGGATTGAATTGATATAAATACAACAGTATTGATATATGTATTTCTCTATGGTTTAGAGGAAACAGCTAGCCTGAGTTTCATTTTCATAAAATCTCAAGTGCCTTGTCCTTAATGCTTCTTGAATACTTTAATTTTTAGATTCAGATTTCAGATTGTATGTTGATGTAAAAAACTTCAAAGGATACTTTGTCCCAGAATTTTTGTTTTCAGGAATAAGGCTCCATCTGTTCATTGAGCAAATAAAAAATATTTGGTTGCCGAATAATTGGCATTATTTGAATATTGAGTCAATCAGCCTGAAAAAATATTTTGTCTATTCATTTATTTCTACTTTTGTATGTATAGAAAATAATATTCAGAAAAAGACTAAAATGCAAGACAGCTTTTCCTGTTGCATTTGAAATATTTACCTGTAATTGCATTCAATTTGGGATTTGAGTGAAAGGTTAAACAAAAAGCGTCAGGTAAGCCGATTTTTGGAGGGGCAGCCATGAATCTTTATCAATTAGAAAAGGTAAACATTTCTGGAAAAGTTGATTAGTCAAAATGAAAATTGTGGGTCAAAGTCCAAGAAAGGTGAAAAGTTTATAAACACCTCCATCATTTCCTTGCAGCTTTGCGAGTTTCGTCTACAGTGTAACTAGTTGAACTCTTTCCAATTCAAAATAAGGCATCGAAAGTAAAAGTGGGTGCAATAACATTTATGCACTTTGCCATTTAGACCAACAATGGAACCCATTTTGTAGAGCAATATGAAAAACAAAATCTGCACTTTTTTTTAAAAGAAAGTGAGTGATTGAGAGTTTTTCTTTTCATGTTCAATGTCTCAAAGTCAGCATGTTTTTGCTCCAAAGTGGCTCGATGCATTTCCTTGATTAATGCACAATAGTTGGAGGATGACTGGGGAGAAATATGATTGATTTGTAGTCCGATTGGGGTCGGGTAGGGTGAGTCACAAAAGGCTGGTTTGTTTCATGTATAACTGCTAGCAATGTCTCCATTAACAGACATGAACCACAAAAGTCAGTGACCAATTTAAAGAGAAATTTTGGTTCTAGGAATGGCAAAAGATCCCTTCATTTATTTCTGTGTGAATTTCATAGCAAAGACACCATTAGAAAGGGTCTAATATTTCTGAAAAAAAAATCAATTGAAAATCAAGTAAAATTATTACATTTTCTTAACAAATTCTGTCTTTCATCTTGGGATGTTGCAAGAAAGTTAAGATTATTTGCACATTTATTTGCATTTTCTTGACTAATGCACAATAGTTAGACAATGACTGGGGAGAAATATGATTGATTTGTAGTCCGATTGGGGTCAGGTAGGGTGAGTCACAAAAGGCTGGTTTGTTTCATGTATAACCGCTAGCAATGTCGCCATTAACAGACATGAACCATGAAAGTTAGTGACCAATTTAAAGAGAAATTTTGGTTTATAGAAATACAAAAGAATCCCTGTATTTATTTTGCAGTGTGAGTGAATTTCATTGCAAAGATGCCATTAGAAAGGGTCTCATCTTTTAGAAAACATTCAATTGAAAACCCTGTAGAAATATCACATTTTCTAACCAAATTTTGTTGTGAAGGAGTATTTTTTTTAAAGTATTGAGGATATTGATAAACAGTTGAGATCACATGTAAAATAACTGCAAATTTGGTGAAAATTGAAATGGGCAATATGAATTGTACAGGCTCTACGCAAAAGCTCTTAAAAATATGAGCACGACACAATGATTTTGATTGGGGCATGCTGATCAACTGCAACTTGCAATTGATCACAAATTTCTTGCAACACAAGTATTATTGTTCATAATGGATAATAATCAACTGAACCTGAAAATACACTATAAATTTTTGATTTCACAGCAATAAGAACTTGTTTC
>BQKZ01003646.1:22908-35092 GCA_036244855.1 Temnopleurus reevesii
TTAGAAAGGGTCTAATATTTCTGAAAAAAAAATAAATTGAAAATCAAGTAAAATTATTACATTTTCTTAACAAATTCTGTCTTTCATCTTGGGATGTTGCAAGAAAGTTAAGATTATTTGCACATTTATTTGCATTTTCTTGACTAATGCACAATAGTTAGACAATGACTGGGGAGAAATATGATTGATTTGTAGTCCGATTGGGGTCAGGTAGGGTGAGTCACAAAAGGCTGGTTTGTTTCATGTATAACCGCTAGCAATGTCGCCATTAACAGCCATGAACCACGAAAGTCAGTGACCAATTTAAAGGGATAATTTGGTTCTTGGGAAGGCAAAAAAAATCCCTATAAAAATTCCTATATATTTATTGCAGTGTAGGAGAATTTCATAGCAAAGATGCCATTAGAAAGGGTCTCATCTTTTAGAAAACATTCAATTGAAAACCCTGTAGAAATATCACATTTTCTAACCAAATTTTGTTGTGAAGGAGTATTTTTTTTAAAGTATTGAGGATATTGATAAACAGTTGAGATCACATGTAAAATAACTGCAAATTTGGTGAAAATTGAAATGGGCAATATGAATTGTACAGGCTCTACGCAAAAGCTCTTAAAAATATGAGCACGACGCAATGATTTTGATTGGGGCATGCTGATCAACTGCAACTTGCAATTGATCACAAATTTCTAGCAACACAAGTATTATTGTTCATAATGGATAATAATCAACTGAACCTGAAAATACACTATAAATTTTTGATTTCACAGCAATAAGAACTTGTTTCGAAAGTAACTGCCGTGTGTAGCCCCCACCGTAATTTTTTTAAAGGAATTCCAAAGTTCTATGAATACCATAGTCCCATACATAATAAATGGTGCATTCACTTTAGCAACCTTGAAAGTATATAGCAAAAATCTCTATCAAATTCCATCGCAGATCTATGGGATAGAGATGCATCAAAATCTCAAAAATAAATCACATTTCAAACTTTCATATTTGAGGATTTGTTCCCTAAAATAAGAGAAATTGAATAAAAAGGAATGATTTTCCAAGTATTTCTATGAAAAAAAGTGACCTGTGCTTGTCAGCATTACAGTATTACACTTTCAAAATGATAGCTTTTATTGATTCCCTTTAAAGCTTTGATGATCACAGTCAGATTGAATCAAAGCTGGTATTTTCAAACTCTAAAATTGTCACTCTGAAATATTTCTGTGAACTATGCATTTTGCTCTTTTTCACTACACAGAAAATAAGAAAATAATTAGTTGAAAAAACTACATAAGGCAAGCGATAACACACCTTTTTTAAATTAGGCTTTCTTTAAATCATAAAATAAGCAGTTTTATTTGAAAATTGAAATAAAAGTTTGCTGGAATTATAGTTTCTCTACTTCTTGGTCCCGCTAGAAAAAGAAAGATGAAATTCCTCATATTTCACACACCATCATCTCAAAACCTCCCAAATATTTCGGCACAGCAAAGCGCCCTCCTAAAGCCGCTTTAAAACCAAGTTATTAGGGGTGAAATAGAACCAGGAATTTTTTTCCGCATTCAGGTATTTGTTTAAAAATACAGTTATCATTTGGAAAGTACAATTGCTTGTCAACTCCCAACTTTATTTTCATTTCTCTTTTGAATTTGAGACAAGGTTGTTATATTTTATGGTTGGCTTGGCGGATAAGGATCAGTGAAATTGAGGCTATCATGTAGGGCATCAGAGTGCTTTTCACAAAACTGTTATAAGTATGCATTCCCTATAGAACCAGTTGAAAAATCTGTCATAGAATGATATATATGCCTATGGAATATGCATGAGCTTGTCGCTACTGTATTTCCATGCAAAGCCCTCCAGTTTAACAACCAAAAGCTTTCTTTATCTCAAATTATTGCTTACCAATTGGGGGAAAACTAAATATTCACATCAGCAATATGCAATCTGAGATTTATTCTGATGTGGGGAACAAGAACTGTTTTGTTGGCATTTGTATAGCCTTCTTACTGTAAATAGGGAATTTGAAAATGGCCCATTGCCAGAAAATTTAGGCAGATACAATCAACAGTCAACATGTTTAAATTTGTTGAATGACCATAAAGCAATGAGGGACCTGCCTGAGTTGAATATGAAAATATTTTAAATTGTAGTACAGTGGCAACTCAGAATAAAGAGGTACTTGAGACCATCAGAAATACCTTGTTATTGTAGTAATCTTGGTATAGCAGAGGAAAAAAAAACAGTAAGTTACAAAGAGCTGGGACCAAACTATTACCTCTTCATATCAGGAGTTTTGTAATATCAGATCTCTTTATACCGTGTTTCTACTGCCAACACAACAAGTACATGTAGGCCTACCCACAAGTTCACAAGTACCCCCTTCCATTCTGATATTCACGATAGCCTCATATGACTTATCTTCATTTCTAGGCCACACCCCTTAACAGCCAAACTCCGCCCATTCTAAGTCTTAGGCTCCCATTCTCGGCCACACCCCTAAAAGCTAAACTCCGCCCATGCCATTTAACTGAGATACGGAACCACAATCACACGATGGTCATCCACAAGCAACAGCATGACGCTTTTCCTATCACAAGAGAATGATACAAGAACCACCGCCTCATACATTCTGCTTTGAATGGATTTTGTTCAGCATTTTGTGATGAAATCAATTTCACCAGCCAGTGGCATCACATGAATGCTAACTTCTGATTTGATTTGATTTGAATTATTTGTCAACAAAATGTAAATCTTGAAAGGATTAAATTAACCCTTTGATTTGTGAAGATTTACTGAATAAAGAGTAAAATTTTAAAACTAATAAATGCTTTAAATAAGCACCAGGACTGTGGACAGGGATATAAAAAATGAATTCCCTTACAAAAAAAATAAATGAGGCTGAGAAATTATTGGATACTAATTACATAGAGCCTGTAAAGAAGTAAATAAAAAAAAAGCAATGTTATTAATCAAATTATTCCACTTGATTGATTAAATGTTCATGATTATCTAACAAATATTGCCTTATCTTTAATCAATCATATTGGCTTTCACTATCTAACTAAAACAGATGAGCTACCAGTACCAAAAAAGCCTCAAGTACGAAAGGAGACAAATTCTTCCTTCCTGCTCATATTTATAAAAATATTGAAAAAATTAAAACTGGAAAAAATGAAAACACCCCTGAAGACATGTACACTGTTCAGGTTCAAAGAAAATCAGAAATTGATTTGAGAAACTTTGACAAGTTTGCCCTTTCACAAACAATGGTGTTCATTCCAGACATAGTTTATTGACACTTAAGAAGAGTTGAGATCAATCTTAACCAAGAAAAAAAACCTGTCCAAACAAATTAGTCTCTGAGGATCATGAACCTCTTCGAGCTGTAGACCTATTTTTGTTTTTCAAAGTGCACCACATTGCTTAACAAATTAATATATTTTTTAATTAAACAATGGTGTTCATCCTAGATATAGTTCATTGACACTTAAGAAAAGGCTAGATCCATCTCAAGAAAAAAAACTGTCTAAACAAATTAGTCTCTGAGGATCACGAACCACTTTGGGCTGTAGACCTATTTTTGTTTTTCAAAGTGCACCATGTTTCCTAAGAAATATATTATGTTTTTTTTTTAATCAAGCAATGGTGTTCATTCCAAACATAGTTTATTGTCATTCAAGAAGAGACTAGATCCATCTTAATCAAGAAAAAAAAAACTGTCTAAACAAATTAGTCTCTGAGGTTGACAAACCTTTTGGGGCTGTAGACCTATTCTTGTTTTCAAAATGCACCATATTTCTAATATTTCTTCAATCTAAAGCTCAAAACTTCTCAGCAAATCTATGCGGCTTTTGTTTTGTTTTATGCACTACATTTTCTGATCTTCTTTTCAGGAAAATTGTCTTATTCTAGTTCAATTCTAGCTATTATTCATGCTTCATCTGTTAAAAACAAATCATCAAAGTACAAAAGAAATTCAATTCAACCTCAGATTTTGACATGGCATGCCCATAAATGCTGTTTTTTTCTGAACTGCATAAGGATAGATCAATGAATGTTATTCTTTCTACAATCTCATTGAATACCATACTCCTTTTACAGCAAAATATTGGGAAAAGGCTTTCAAGTCTATATTACCTTGTTAGAAAATTGAGAGTAACAAAAACATTCTCCTTGGCTAAATCTATTTGATAATGAATTTACAAATCTTGTGTAATATGCTTTTTCAAATTTTTCACTTTGTATTGTTACATTCTTCCCAAAATTCCAATCAAGTCTGAAAATGAAACAAATATTTTTCATTTTCATCTTCCGAAAATCGAAGTTAGACATTTCAAGGGTCCAAAAAGAGGCCAGTGCTTCAATTTAAATAGGGCAAGTTTACCCACAATTCACAGTATGTGGGACATAAAGAATACACCTTTGTTTGTTGATAACTATACCAAGTCTACTCCATACTTCTATAAAGGTTAAATCAATAATTTTCCATACACAGCAAGTCTGGAGTAAACTTGAGAAAAAATAGCTTCGCATCTCAGATGAAAATCAAATCTATAATAATCCAAAGTATATTTATCTATCATACTCCCCCAAGATTTTCAACAATTTTACAAATCATCGATCACAGTCTGTGCTGGAATGTGGGCTCATACAGGTGTATTGAATGAATGTTTAATCCATCCATCATGGTGAAAATCTAATTGACTATTCTGCCTAACTTTAAAGCATAGTTGTGAATATATGCGAGTGGACAATGATCTGCCTAACTATATTGTAGAGGTTTAGAACTAGTGTGTTAGACGGAATTGCCTATCTCTATGAGAAATCAATGTGCTGTTTGACTAACTATACAAAGTAAAAGATATATAATTGCACTCTACAAAATTATCTAACGCTATCAATATCATATGATTACAAGGTCTACAGGGAATGGATGTGGACAGGGGAGTCAGATTACATGTATGCCTCATATTCTGAGCTGCAATATAATGTTATAAGCTTGTACTGAGAGGGGCTTGAAAGAGGAGAATGACATGGTTCTTACATGTGCTAGAGGTTGGAAAATGATTGTGTGATGACATGAAATGATGGTTATCATCCTGATTACACTATTTTGAGCTTAGAAATAACTGTTATTATTGCCTGCTACGAAAAGAAACTGCCTGATATCATGCCAAAACACGAAGAATGGAAGCACACACTTGTGCAACGGTAAAAAAAATGAAATCGTTCCGTCAAATAAAGACCATCTCATTTCACAAAGCATTTCTAATTCATTCATTATTTGCCTTATGTTAAGTCATAAGATAAAAACTGTTGAAAAACTGAATGATGTGTTATCCAACACAATCACAGGCTTCCAATAAAACACTGGTAATACTTAATGGTGGCAATGTCAGGCAATATCTTGGATGGTAAGGGGGAGCACAACTTTTTAATAAAAACAAACAACGCATTTCATTGTGAACAGCTTAAAAAAACTACATAAAGTTTGGTCTTACATGTATATGTTATATAAACCAATATGTTCATGCTATCGTGTCACTCTTTTGGAAGAATGCACAGATTCATGTAGAAAGATGCCAAAGGCACAGTACAAAACCTTGACTAAATACCTTACACAGTCATCATCTTTTTTGGATCTCACAATTCTGAAATTTAAATGGTTTCTTTACAATTCTCTCAATATAATTTTATCTTCACAATAAACAAGCACATCTTCTCTTTTATTATCATCCTCTTTCAATATTAACCTTGTACAAGGCTATGATTGGTGTAAGTAATTGGCCAATCAGGGAAAATCATTTTGCCCTTCGTCATCAATAGGAAACTTGCTAAGGGTGTGAAAATTGACCTATATAATCCTTTAAGCCGGGATTTGGGCACTTTGCTTCTTTATGGAGAAAAAAAGACAAAAATAACAAAAAGGGTCTTCTGAAATAATTACACATAATCCCCATCCTTGCCCAAAGGCATATACACAAGACGAAAGGATGCTCAATCTGAAAGGATGTGATGTGAGATTTTTGGAAAAATATAATAATAATGATAGATGAGAAATAAAAAATTATCAGCAGGTGGAGAAAATTATGTTGATTGGCTGGAAGAATATTTTGATGATTGGAGTTGCAATTAAGATCTCACAACAGCTCTTTTTCTATTTTTCTCTTCTTATGTCTCCTCTTATTCTTTCTGTCTTTCTCTTTCTTGTCTGTATTTTACCTCAATCACTCCCCCCCCCCCCTTTATTTTCTCTCATCTTGTCAGCCTTATCTAGTTCTCTCTCTCTCTCTCTCTCTCTCTCTGACACAAACATTCATTTTCTCTTTATTTTACTTTCTACTGTCCCTCTATCCATCCAATTTATTTTCATTAACTTACCATCTTCATCTGTTCCCGACATCATTATCTTTCTTTATTTTCAACATCAACAATGCAGACATTAAGCGACAACGGCATCAATGATGCTATTATGGCTCATATGATCAACAAAAGAAATGTTCTTAAATAATAATATCCATCTTTTTTCCTTCCCACTGTTAAAGACTATAAATACAGAGTCAACAAGATATTCATCCACATTGTGCTGCATTTGACCCGTGTGAGGTGAAGGAGTACCTCACAGTTCCTCAAGTGCTTTATATATACTCGGATGGCAACGGGCTAAAGCCAAGGCAATAATAATACAAAAAGTATCTACTTCACCAGAGTGAGTGGATATTGCACAGTATAAAGTGCATGTAAACTCAACCTTAGTTGCCCAAGACTTCATCGCCTGGCAAAAGGTAAAAGACGGTTCAAGGGGGGTTTTTTCTTCGTTGTCATCATGTCTACATTGTTTTTCTTCTTTTCTTCTTCTCTTTATTGTTTTTATCCCTCATTGGTCAAATAGTCACAGCTATTTCATCAGTCCAAGCAGATTCCACTTTGACAAAGTTGGACTGTAATATTGTTATTGACTCTGTTCACACCAACAGGGAAAAGGGTCAGCAGGAAAATAATACTGTTCCCACTCTAGCTGCCTGGGATGCCAAACCTTGTGGTAAAGACTCTTGTCCAGTGATATGCTTTGACTACAGAGTTGTGGTTCACACTTTGGTGCACTCAAATGGCTTCACTAAAAACATCGTGAAGATGTGTTTAAGGTCAAAACAAGAAAAAAGGCGTCCACACTTGGTTGCAACCAAGTGAGGTTTTAACTCTATGAAATGTCTGCACGCATGACAAACTAAAGCCAGAGTAATGACATATGAAAAGTGCCTTTATTACCATACAGAGTAGATACAGAATGTATGTATTATTACTACATTTGGTCAAACCAAAATGTATCCATATTGTGCTGCAGTCGACCCAGGTGACGTACTTTGCAAATGGAAATGGGCAGGAAGAAATTCATTCAATGCAGTGATGCTCCAACTATAAATAAGACAGCCATGGCTATAGCCAGGTAATAATGCAAGAAACACTTCATATTAAGGGCCATATCAATATTGTTATTACTATTATTATATTTGCTAAGAGAGAGGGTCAACATGAAAACAATACTCTGCTTTATCTGCCATGAATGCGCATTATGTGGTTAGGCCTCACGTCCAGTGATATGCTTTGACTACACAGTTGTGGTTCACACTTCCAACGCAGCAATACGGCTTCAGTAAAGGCATAAATAAAGATGCGCTTGAGGTCAAAAGAAGAAGAAAAAGACATTCACACTTTGCTGCAACCAAGTGAGGTTTAAACTCATTGGTATGCTTGGCAGCATAGGAAGGTGACAAACAAAAGCCAGAGTAATAATATAATGTACATGTACAGATTGGACATAGATTGCATGTACAGTATACATTAAATGTGGTCATACCAAAATGCATCCATACTGCGCTGCATTTGACCCAGCTGACATATTATGTAAATCGGACGGGCAGGAATGCCGAGGTGCATCAAATTACATAAATTGCGTAAATATTCAGAATTGAATGAGGAACACCTTTAAATCTAATTTCATCATCATTATTACGTACTGTAAAAAAGCTGAAATTTCATATAAGCTATCTCAACGTTTTTATAACTATTATATTTGCTAAGAGAGAGGGTCAACATGAAAACAATACACTAACTCTGCTTTATCTACAACCATGCATGTGCTTTCTGTGGTTAGGCCTCTGGTCCAGTGATATGCTTTGACTACCGAGTTGTGGTTAGCACTTCAGAGCAGTGATATGGCTTCATTAAAGACTTCAATGAAGATGTGTTTAAGGTCACATCAATTTCATTATAAAAGAGGGATAATTTAGGGCTTTCTCGGCACCTAGTCATCGGGTCGTCGTGGGAAAACTCTACAGTGTCCTGTGGTGTTGCTATTTTCTTTTGTAAGAAGCAAGTCTTGCAGACTGATTGATTGATATAGATATGCATGAGTATCTCACACAAATGAAGTTGTTCAGAGATTATTATCAAATCAAATATCAGTCTATGTCAAGAAGATTGAGTTGTTGTGATGAAAGTATTCTCTAGAGACTGAAAATTTCAATGGGAGGAAACTAAAAAAATAAACGGGAGGAAGCTGGGGCCAATTAATATTTTGAAAAAAATCATGAAGTAAAAAATACTTTGCCATTATTAACTGTATCTGCTTTGTAATGAGGAATAATTATATCTCTTAAGGAGCTTCCATGCTTCCATTTTCTGGTTCATTTGTTCATGGTATGAATGGGGATTGTTTTCTCCTGACATCAAAGTTCACGTTAATCATATCAATTTTTTTTTATCAATATCATCACTATTATCATCGTCACCATCACCATCATTATTATCATCATTGAAATTATTATCATCATCATCATCATCATCAACAGAATTGAATATATTAGTGGTGAAATGCCAGTCTCATTTGCTATAGCCTGGTGATCTGGGCTTCCAAAGAACCCTGTCATCACAGACTTGACACCTCGCTAGGGTGCTGTCGAAGTCTGCCGTCTCCATAGGGTTAATCTTGTATATAAAAATATATTTTTTTATGATTGAACTCACTCAATTCTTCAGCTAGATCCACTCTCCTCCCTGTAAGAACCTTGACCTTTGTTGCTCTATCATCTCCAAAGTCTTCCAGGGTCTCCTTCACCTCCTTGCTCAATCTCCGTGCTGTGAAACAATTTTATCAAAATCAAAATCAACCATTTATTCTTTTGGGTGAAATCATAATGCCCAATTGCATTTTTTTAAAGCACACAATAAATTCTATTGATGGCATATACCTCTCCAGATGTGAGCAAATGTATTGTACTAATTATTTTCTCTGTCAATCTTGAACATGAACTCCTGGTATATATGGAAGTGGTGATTACTGTAGCTAAAAAAGCATTTTCATTGGGACCCCAAAATTGGCTAAAATCAATCATCAGGTCGATCCATGTTCACTCGCATATTAAGGGGCAATCATGTCTCAGATGTAAAGTTTGTGACAGTATTTGTCCTCATAGTTGCTCAGACCTGAAATAGATGATGGGTGATATTGGACCAGCTCTTTAGTTTCTGTTGTAATTTAACAAAGATACAAGGTTTCAATACAAAGAGGAAATTTCAACTGTAAATTGAAAGAAGACATACCTTCTGTGTTCATTATCTGCTGTCTGAGTACATTACTAGTCAGTTCAAGCATCCGTTGTATTCTCCAGAAGAGGACTATATCATGACATTCAATCTGATGACAAACAACACAAGATTTAATTTTGACAACATAATTTGGTAACGGTTCCTAGCATTTCAATAAAAACTAATTTCACTGACTTATCCTGGACAAGTATTAAATCTTGATTCTACCGGGCTGTTTAGAGAGGTGATTTTCAAACACATGTAATGTCATTAACCTGGTGGCCACATATTTGGTCTCAACAGTTGTGTGAGATTTGAAAGAAAAAAGATACAATCACGCAGAGTGTAAAATAAAGTTTTGGCAGTGTGGCACGGCAAAACATCTAGGATGGATGCATGCCATGCCTGCCCCCCCCCCCTCCTCCAGTAGAGATAGGCTTAACACCTAATACATTCTCTATTCATTATCAGCTGTCTTAGCACATTACAAGTCAGTTCAAGCATCCGTTGTATTCTCCAGAAAAGGACTATATCGTGACATTCAATCTGATGAAAACAAACATACAATACTTGTCTCAATACAAAAAGCAAAAATCAAATATTATTGCCACAATTTAGGCACAAGTGTCCGAGAATTTCAAGAAAAGTTAAACAAAAACTTAAAATTTATGATGCATATGCTCTTACATGTATATCATTTGACCTTTTGACCCCAGATGATGTTTGAAAGTTACACAAAACTTAACATTTTTAATAGACCAGACAAAAAGAAAAGTTATTATTAGATGATTTTTACAAGATCATACATACAGCTTACATAGATTACAGATATTGATTGATTGATTAGGTTTTATTTCTGCGTTCAAATAATACAATATAAAACTAGATGAATCCTCGACCGCGCACGGTCAAAATTTATGCCTCCGCCATCACGCAATCAGAAAGATATGTACNGAAATTCACAAAACAAAGAAATACATAAGAAATCAATGATGATATCGGATTCTTTTTTCAAGAACATTGATAAGAATGCTACAGAGAATATTTACACCAAAAATTATGATTCTAGGAGCTATATTTTCTACTTTAGAGCCTAGAGCCAAACAATGATTTCATGCATAAATTAGCATAATTAATTGAAAGAATGAAAATTTTCGATTTTTTTTTTTTACAGTTAGGTAGAGTTTACCATAGGTGACGTATGTGCAAATTTTCGCGGCGATCATGTGATCGGCGGCCAAATTCTCAAGGGGGGGTTGAATTAAACCCCCCCCCCCCGGCTATAGAAGACCCCAAAAAGCCCGGCTATATCAGGGTTAACACCTAATTCATTCTCTATTCATTATCTGCTGTCTTTAATAGCACATTACAAGTCAGTTCAAGTATCCGTTGTATTCTCCAAAAAAGGACTATTATCATGACATTCAATCTGATGAAAACAAACATACAATACTTGTCTCAATACAAAAAGCAAAAATCAAATATTATTGCCACAATTTAGGCACAAGTGTCCTACAATTTCAAGAAAAGTTAAAAAAAAAACTTTAAATTTTTGTAGGGGAAAATGATGCACATGCTCTTAGATGTATATCATTTGACCTTTTGACCCCAGATGATGTTTGAAAGTTAAACTTAAAAGAGAATCACGAAGGCATTATCAAGCCTGAAACGTGCGGGTTTGACGAAGGAAATGCGAACGGAGTGCCAAAAGTGATTGGTATTGTGACGTCAAAGAAGGGAAAACGTTTCGATCAAGAATGAAAAAAAAAATTGGAGGGACCAAACAACTTCCACTGAAGCCTTCGAAATGGTTATATGCACAAACAAAAAAAGTATTTCCCTGATTGATACAGCGTATTCCTGTTCAACATTACTCAACAGAATAATAGGAAGGAATGTTCTTATGTGTACATAAATTATATCCACAACACACTGCTTGAAAGGATGTAAAATTCGGTAAATAGACATGTCCAATGAATGAAATGTTACCATAACAACCCGACTCCTTGAGTGTGGCAATTATTTTTTCAGATATAAAAGCCATAAGAAACAAAGGAAAGAATGTGAAACCGTACCATTTGATTTACGACAACAATGTTGCATCTTACTTACAAGAGCGTTTGCCGTCATAGTATTTTGGATAGCTTTACAGGACATAAAAGTAAATAAATAAAACAATTCAAAGCATGTATTAAAGCAAGACAGTTTGCCCTCTAAAATCATGCTGGATGGTTCCTTGTGCAAATGTCCCTTCGTTGACGTCATTACCGAAATAACACGAAATAACTCGAAAAAACTCGCATGATTCCATAACCGAAATGCAAAAACCAGCCCTAAAATCATGTTTTTTTGTTTATTATTTTGAATTTGATATACAAGTGAAACGCCGCCTGGCAGTCTCGCCTGCATTGCGCGATTCGTAAATTATAGCAATACTAGCAGATCTACCCGTTTGTGCAGTTTTGCCTTCCTATTAACTTTGGGGAAAACGATAATGATGAACATGACATAAAAGAAATATTTTTGCAAGCCCCAGTCTGCTGTGACCTGCTGAGCTCCGCTTCCAAGGTCACTTTTTATTTCTCTCTCTCTCTCTCTCTCT
>BQKZ01003647.1:0-10879 GCA_036244855.1 Temnopleurus reevesii
GGTTTCCTGGTGGTTTTCTTTGCCTTGTTAGGGGCCCCAATTTATTGATGTTCTCTGATCAGAGATTGTCATTCCAAAAACGTGACATGGACAAAAAGAAACACGGTACCAGGTGTCTAAAAAAATTCTCTATAATTTTGACACGGGTAACTAGATACACAATAATGCAATTATATGTAGCTTTTTTGCAATGTATGGAAAGCCTTAAATCCAAACTGTAATATAATACATAAGTTTCTGAAAATAATTTATGTTTGAGAAAAAAAATGCTCATTTTCATAATGTACATACAAATTTGGTATAGCCACTCTGCAAGAAGTGATCCATTCAAACTCATGCATTAATAGCCCGTCACTGATTATCTGCAAACTTCCCTCCGCCTCTATTGAGTGTGTGAGTGTGAAAGCATAACTTCTCGCAAAGTGGTGCAAACAAGGTTTAGTGCCCATTGTAAAATGAACATTGGTAACACAAGCCTGCATCATTGTCCGGAATTCCTTTTTCATATAAAACTTCGGGGCCCTGTTTTATAAAGCTTAAAATCATTACAACTTTATTATTTAATATAAGTCCTGTACAATCCTTGATGCTGATTGGCTGTTGCACACCGTTGTCATGGTCATGGGAGAACAATTGTCATTCCATGGAACGCCATGTGCGCTGCGCTGGTGGCTGCCGGGCTAAAGCCAGGTTAATAATGCTGCAATTGTAGAGCGCTAAGAGAATTCTAATGAAGAGTTGATAAGCGCTATATAAAAAAAAACGTTCATTATTAGTTTTATGCAATGGGATCCAGATAAGAATTGTTCCAGACACTAAAAAAAGGCTGCATATAATGTTATTATTTCGTATCTATTTCTCATTTGTCAAGTGCAAGTTTTTTTTGGAGACATTCTGTATTTAAGTGGTCAGGGTAGGGTATCATATCTGTCATGTTTCCTTGTTCGAGGCCCCATCTTCGTAGACAGCATTGCATTCGGGGTTTTGAAATCTCAGATAGCCATCTGACAACATAAAGATTTCCAGTCTGTGGTCTTGAGCTATTATGCTCTAGATTTCTCAAGCCGCTCGAATTTTAAGCACCTGCTTTGACGGAGACATGTTGCCATGGAGACCAATCAAATTTCACCCGGTATCTAAGTCAAGAACAAGTATCACGTCAAGCTGTTATGTTAGATCTTGTGATTCCTTCAGAACATAATGAAGCACCATGGATTTGAAGCGATTTATTAAGAAATAAGATCAAAATTTTGAAGAAATGTTCAAGTTACAATTTTGAAGAAAAATTATATTTCATTGACGTAAGTGTCATTGCAAATGGCAAGGATTTTTAACTTAAAAATCACACCCATTTTATAGTGACGGCAGATTGGGGAGGGTTGTTTTTTAAAGGGTCCTTTTGGCAGACCTTCCACTCACCATTTTTTTTAATCATTTATTTTGATCATTCTAAGCTCATGATTATTCAATGATAATGTTATGATTTATGATTTATTTAGTGAAATTGTACCACACAAAACCCATTGATGTTACTTCTTCATTGGACTTGTTTTATCCATATATATATTTTTTTATTCTAATTCGTTGTTGATTGTAGGAGACAAATTGGCAATGCTGTAGTAAAATTGTGTAACAAAATTGTAACAATAAGTATAAGAAAATGTTATGGTCTGGAATGTTTTAATAGACGACCTGATTACTATCTTGACAAAATAATCATCTAATCCATGTAATTTTTGTCTAATATTGTTTGTATTTGATTTCTCTTTTTAGTTCTGGTGCTGGAGTCACAGAAACGGCAGTATGTTGATGAGAATGACAGCTCTATCTGAAAGCATCATTGACAGTGAATCAGAAAAGTGGTAAGAAAACATCAGGGAGCAATGTAAATACTAGAATTCTAATATCCCAATTTTTGTGTGGGTGAATACTGAAGGAAAAATAATGATCATTGATTACAAGTAAAATCATATCCTAATGCCTTGCATCTGTCTCCTGGGATGAATTTTCAATACACATATTTGAATCCTGACATGAAATAACTGTCCTATTATCTGCTTCCATGCACGAGAGCACACCAGTCAAGTTTCATGAATTTCAGTGTATTTTTCTCTCTTGTTGATGATATCACACAACAAAGGGTATTTGAGTAGACATGTAGATGTTCGCAGTATAATGGTTTAGTGTTCCTAGTTTTTACAGATGCCACCTCTACCAAGGATAATAGGCAAATAAAATGCAATTAATTGTTTGTTCTTCATTGCCATGAAGTGTATGGGGATTGACCCCTCCTCCTCCCACCACCATTAATAATAATAATGATAATGATAATAATACACACAATTTATATAGCGCATAATTCCAAAAAAGGGTTCAAAGCGCTTTACAATATAGACATTAATCATTGACATAGGAAGAATGTTATAAGCTTTGTCAGTACAATATTTTTGTCTATATAAACAGCATAACCATCTTCTGCTAAACTTGAATGATCATGCCAGACAGAGGTTCAGCTTCAGTCTTCTCAGCTTTTATGAATGTAGCTGACTCACGTGAGCAACCAATCGAATACAAGCTCATTAATCTCTCACTCCATTACACAAGAAGTACCGGGAGGTGTGAGGTGCCAATCAGATTAAACACCCCCGCGAAATGCTCCTAGCCAAGTTCTCCTATGAATCCTGGCCCGACACCATGGGAACCTCCTTCAAGCCATGAATCACGCCTCCCCTCGGCCTGAATCGCGGCCAGGATCTCGGCCCGTCTGGGGGATGAGGGAAGTCATCGGGAGTTCATGGGGGTAATGTTAGATGGATTCTCTTGCAGAGAGTAGATGTTTGGGGGAGTCGTGAAGATGCTTTTGGAAACGATAAACGGTTCGAGTTGCCTGAAACGGAACTTGGTATCTGACACCGTGTTCCGTTTGATGACTACATAAACCGCAGATGACAGGTTTAAAATTTAGGTTACACTGTTTGCAGCGATACCTAGAACCCACCAAACCTTGTTGCAGTCTCTACTTAATTTTCCTTTCCTACTAGAAGGCAGTCTCATCATGTTTATGTGGTGTAGGCAAAAGATTGCCTCCTTTTCAATAAATTGAGATAGGAATATCTGGACTTTGAGGGGGAAGAAACCTTTCTGCGCAATCAAGATCATGTGCACAACTTGCAAAAGCAGATGAGAGGAAAATGGTTTCACATACACTAACCCCCTGAAAAAAAAAGTTTTTCAAGCAACCACGCGGTTTGCAATGATACCTAGAACCCACTAAATGTTGTTACAGACTCAAAGATAATTTTCCTTTCCTACTAGAAGGCAGTCTCATCTTGTTTGTGTGGTGTAGGCAAAAAATTGCCTCCTTTTCAATGTGTTACAGTAGGAATATCTGGACTGAGAGGGGGAAGAAACGTTTCTCTGCAATCAAGATCTTTTGCACGACTTGCAAAGGCAAATGAGGGAAAAATTCTTCTTCATCCAATAACCTCCTGAAAAAAACGACCAACCTTTATTTCTGAAAAAAAAATGGCATGTATTTGGACATCCAATCTGACCAAACAGTAAGTTTGTTTTGACCCAATTGTGAAGAATGAGAAACATTATTCATTCACCTGCCCAAAAACTTAATTGAAAGGCTTTTGTTTGAGGGTAACTCTATATCTATCTCTTGCATCTGGTGATGTCATTATATCATTCTAAAATTAGAGTGAAAAGAAGGTAATCTCCACATTGAGTCATCTTCAATATAATTCTTTTTTCTTTTTCCCCAACTTTGAAAAATAAGGTAACATGATTCAATTTCATGATTTCCGTTAAAAAGAAAATGACATTATACTCCATTGATCTGTCTTCTACTTATTTATTCTCTTCATACATGAGTCACCCAATATATCATATTTGTAACAAGAAGAGGAGTTGATTTCCTCAGAGTGTAGGCAGCAAATCATTGCTTGGCATTGGTCAAGATATGAAATGAATCTTTGTAAGTCAAATGGAACGAATCCATTGTTGTTTTGAGATCCTTATCAGAGCATTGTTATTCAATTGCCTCTTTTTTTTGTTTTATTTTACATCCATTCTAATGACGTAAGAAGGTACCATAAGGATTTTTACCAGGCTTAGCACAGGGATAGAAATGTCATGTTGTCAAGTAACTGGCCCAAGGATCAGTATCTTTTGTTTCTATCCGTGTTCTCTCATTCCATGATAATAATAATAATAATAGAAATTTATATAGCGCATAATAATTAGGGAAATTCTCTATGCGCTTTACAAACAAACAAATATTATAACATACCCAATAAACATTTATACATATAAATAATTTGGCCATGCCCTTGCATGGGCAGGGGAGCCATTACCAAACCATGCTCCTGACCAGTGTACAGAAAAGAAAGCTATTTACAGAACATATAGGTCTTAAGTGTTCTGTAAAAACTTTCTGAGCTTTCAATATTGCGAAGCTGGTCAGGTAGCTGGTTCCATAACGACGGCCCTGCCGATGCAAAGGCACGATGTCCATATGCTTGTGTTGTTGTAGGTGTAACATTAAGTAGATTTTTATTGGAAGAACAGAGATTTCTGACTGGAATATAGTGTTTGATAATATCGACTAAGTAGTCTGGTAATTTGTGAGTTAAGACTTTGTGGCACAGCATAATGATTTTAAACACAATTCTTTGTTCAATGGCCAACCAGTGAAGGCGACACAACAAGGGTTTGACTGATTATGATTCACATCCACCCAAATCTGGCACATTCTGGTACCATGGACCTGTTTAGCAAAGAGAGTCCATGTACCCAGGAGAAATGCATACCTTTCTTTTCTTGTTTCCAGGTTTATAGACAAATGACATTGTATTTCACATCAATCTGTTTAAGGTCTATCCAGACATTAGACACATGAACCAGCAGTACATGTATCTAAGATCATTACCCCAAATTTTGTTCAATCATTACTCCAAATTTTATTTGATCCATCATTTATTGATTTTGTTCCAGGTTTATAGACATTGAAGATCATATATAACCCTCTAAGGTCCATCCAGACATTATAGACCTCAGTAAAGAGTGTCCCAGGAGCTAGGATGATTTCCTCCAGCTAAAGGTTACCCCTATTTTCTCTTCCTGTTTTATCTCTTTTTCAGGTTTATAGACAGTGTAGTCCACATCCATCCTTCCAAAGTCCATCTAGACATCATAGACCTCAGTAAAGAATGTCCCAGTAGCTAGGATCATTTCCTCCAGTTACAAATTCTCCTCTTTTTCTCTTTCTTTCAGGTTTATAGGCAGTGTAATTCACATCCATCGTTCTGAAGTCCGTACTTACTATTAAAGTAAGACCTGAGTATAAAATACCCACATGAAGGTCCAGGAGCTCAATTTTCATTTCATTTATTTTGTTCTTTCAGGTTTATAGACAGTGTAGTCCACATCCATCCCTCCAAAGTCCATCCAGATGTCATAGACCTCAGTAAAGAATGTCCGAGTATACAAGAACTTCAGAGTGGCTACCTCAAGCTTCAGTCCATGTGTATGCCAGGTGAGAATTCTTCAGTAAATAAAGCCCAACCTGGTTATAAAGAGCACTGATATAACGAGATTTTGTTGTAACGAAATAGTTTTCCTGGTCCCATCTATTTGTATTTTATTGTATTTTGGCCCTGATAATATGGTTTCGATATAAAGGGATAATTTCTCTGGTCCCAAGGACCTCGTTATAATGAGGTTTGACTGTACATCGATCTTATATAGCTCACTTTCCATCCTAACTATATGCTCAAGGCGCTCAGGGCAAATTAATTACAGTAATTAAATACAAGGTAATGAAAGTATGAAGTCACCCTTAATAGATAAAAGAACCTTATCCTCGTAGGAAGCCAGTGATTCCTTCACATGAGGACGAGTTAGTTAAATCTACTCGGAACATCGTGTTTTTAAAATCTTTTTCGAGCTCTTGCTCAGTCATTTTCAGGAATATTTCTTGAAAGATATCCCTACACCACATGGTGCAACCGCAAATCTTTTTGAATGTTTACTACACCATGCAAGCTCTAGTTTTCTGCGAAGACTGTGATGTTGAAGTCTTCAGAGTCTGTGGAAGGGTATTCCTCAGAGTTGGTCCCGAGTGATCAAATGCTCGTCCCCCAAGATCTCCTCAAAATCGGAACTTGTACAAGTAGGACAAACCAAAAGTTTTTTAAACTTCCAAAATCAGAATTGGCAACCAACTGGAATATGCATGAGGTTAAGAAATAGAATAGGACCAACAGAATCAAATATTTTGCAGGAGAGAAGATGTATGGATATTATTGATATGCCTTCTATCATGGGAAAATATTTGGGTCAGCTGTTTAGCCCAGTGGCATAGCAAGGAGCTGCGAAATCTATTCAAGTGCGGGGATGATTTGCTTGTGATGAATGGTCGAGCATTTTAGAACAATGCGTCCCCACTTGAATATATTTGGCTGCTGTGCTCTACACCCCTTAGCGGTGTTTCACCAAGATAAGAAAGACTTTAAGAATGACTGATATCTTTTTTAAATTTGTTATTATTAATCAATAACGTTGCGCATATTCAGCACAAGAACTGATTAGAATTCAAACCATTTGTTCTAAGTGTCTTTCTTATCTTGATGAAACACCGCCCTGGTTTAGTAATTTACATTTTAATCTTCATTCATATTCGGGATTGTTGGCACCTCTACAATATATATGTATGTCAAAAAGTTGAGTCTTGTAGATAAACCAATTCTTTGGCAGATGTGTTCCCTTTTCTGCAAAATACTTCTTGTTTAAGTCACTCTCAAAAAGAAAATATATAGTACACATTTTAAATCTTTTATAGACAAATCGTATTTCATTGGGTGATATTTAAAAACCTAAACCTATTCCTTTTGATGTACATATAATTTTCCTTACAGCGCCTTCTTCAAGGTTCTTCAGTATAAGCCGTAAGATTTAATGCATCCGGTTGATTTTCATCATCTTTTTTTCCCTGTTTTTTTCTTGTCCGAATCTGGGGGCTTTTCCTCTCAAAAGTCATTTTTGGAGTGTTGCATCTTGGGTTTTATGCCAAATAATTAGATAATTCATATAGCGCAGTCACTTTATGGATATACTCCACTGCGCTGTGATGTTAAGGTCTGTGGATATTGTTATTAAATTTCTTTGATATGAAAGAGGTTGAAAGCAACAGATGCTGTAAAGAATGAGAAATTTAGAACCCTGTATAATAGATAGTTTCTTTCCTTCGTGTAAACCTATACAGGTGAATCCATTTTCTGGACACTTAAAAATACCACAACTTTGTCAATACATCGCAGCTATTAAAATCATGACAATGAAATGAAATGTCTTTAGATCTCATTATAATTTGAAGCATTTCACATTTTCCTTGATCGCTGAGCATGTGTGCATACATGTATTTCTATGGGTGGGTGACTTCAATATGTGTCCGGCATTACCATGCTATCCGGTATCCGGATTTTCAATATATGACACCCTTGAAGACATAACAAGGGTTGAATATTTTCTTTTTAATTCAGTGACATTTACAATTCTATGTTTACAATGTTTCTTCCTTTTCTAAAAAAAAGTTTTGATACCATTCTAAAATATAAAGAAGCAATTCACAAATGCAATATTTTATTTTATTCATCCATTTTGGCTCATGCATCTGTCATGTATGTTGTTCTTTTTTGTTACTGTGTTTTTTGTTTTGTTTTTATTCCTTTTTTTCAAATGACATTTTGTATAATCTTGGAACTAAATCACAACTTGTGCAATTTTCCTTTTGGTCAAATTACTTGACCTATATCCTGTTCCATCTTGTAATAAATTAGATTACCTACTTTTAAAAAATGGGTGTTCTTTGACATTTCCTTTAATCAAAATTGTGGCAGCCTCCCAAAAAATATAAATGCTGTCAAGTAGTAGTGGGTCCAGAGAGGATTATGTAATGAGGCTAATTGACTCATGTGGTTTTCAAACTTATTAAGCTAAGTTAATTAAGAATTAGACCTGTCATGTCAGTTGAATTCTGTCAATTTTTTTTCTTTTAGTATATGTGCTATGTAAATCTACTACTGACAGTATAAGAGAATATTTTTGCTATTTCAGACCAGTTCAACACATATTGGCATGTTGTTATTTCCACGTTTTTGACAGTGTTTGGACATATGAATGTATATCATACAGTGGAAATAATTAAGTATTTCAAGGAAATTTGATTAAATTTGACTGTGTTGCTTCTCCAAATCATCCTTACCTCATTATTGCCCATATGTAATAGACAATCCATTGTTTTGGTTTATTAATCTAGTCACAATTCATGTGTATTGATGCGTTTAGGACTGAATTCAATAAGACTTTGTGCAGGGACTACCCGGTTCCAGAAGTCAATGACCCGTATTCCGATAGCGAGGTTTAACTGAACCCAGGTCTAAGTCATTGTCATTTAGACTCTTGGTTTAAGTTTTGAATAGCCCGGGTCTAAATAACAATGACTTAGTCCCGGGTTAAGTTAAACCTCGCTATCGGAATACGGCCCCATGGGTTTAAATCCAAATTATGATCCATGTACCAGATTCCCTAATTCAGAATTTTATTATTTGACACGTCCTTTCTTCCAGAGAACATCAAAGACTTCTGGACGACAGATGAGAAGTGGTATTCAACGTTACACACAACCAAGTGGCTTCAAACAATAGGGTAAGATATCATGTAAAGCATGAAGGAATGCTACCCAATGCTTAAAGTGAAAATAGGCAGGTTTACTTACAGATGCCAATTTTATGCATTATTTGCAGTATGCATAAAGATTGTTCTTCACAACGCAGGAGCTTGCCCGAGGCTCGCCTGAAATAGCAACAAGTAACGTATGCACCATGAGCACCGAAAGGTGGATCTGTGCGCTACATGTACATGTATACAAGTAGCCACTATTATTATTATTGTATGCAAAGTGGATTACAATTTTTTGAGTTCAGTTGTTACTAACTGGTTTAACTGGTTGAGTTACAACTACGTTCATTTGCAAGAAACATGCATGAATTGGAATCTAGTTGTTCTAGTTTTTCTGAATATGCATGAGAGCAAAATGGAAATGTGAATAATGTAACAGCTGAACAAAAGAAATAAAATTTTATGAAAAGAACCAGACTCTCAGCCATTTGCTTGTGATATGGAAGCCTTGAAAATAGACCTCATGTTATTCTGGAACAGTTGACACCAATGAGATAAAAAGGAATTCATCATTGCTTTCCTCTCTTATCTTTGTTTTTTGTACATTACATTTTTGCATGTCATACTCTACATGAAGAGGGCGCCAACAACTGCCCCCTCCCCCTCCACCCCAGGGAGGTGTTTCACCAAGTCGTTCTTAAAGTTACACACGACTTTACGTTCGANAAGGGAAATCTTTTTGAAAAGAAATGGCAAGAATTAAAAGTTTTTTTTGAATAATTTCAGAAATGTTGTGTTGTTTGCCATAGCAATGTGTGCATATTTTTACATACGTGTATGTACATACAAGTATACATATGTATGTACGTTTATGTTTATATGTCTATATCTGTATTTATATCTTACATAGAATAAGTTGTTTGCATTTATTTGTAATAATCATTTTGAGCTTGCTTTAATAACACGTTAATTCATGGATGAAATTGTTTTTTCAATGTATGTTTTATATTGTAAACCTTTTTTTTTTTCTCAAATACAAACATCTTTTGTAAATGTAATGTTTAAAAATTTATTTAATAAAGGAGCCCTGTGGAAGGGTTAAATAAAAAAAAAAAAAAAAAAAAAAAAATACCAGAAATTGTAATATCATAGATTAATCTTTAAAAAGAATGAAGTTCACTGCAGGTTTCAAAAAGTTAATTGTAAGGCCTGTTTCCTACTTTACTAAACTCAAATGATTTATAGTGCATGACACTAGTTTGAAAATGTGGCAGAAAGGATAGTTATAGAAACTTTCAAAGATATGATTGCCTTTATGCCTTTTTGTTTATTGTTTGTGGATATCTATCTGAACTATTTGGAAGCATCTGTTTCTTCTTCTGCTTCTTTAGTTGGTTTCCTCCTGGTCAGGAGAACTGTGAGGTTCAGGAAGTCGCAGATGTGGTAGGGAGTTGTCGGGGGGGGGGGGTAATGTTTGGATTATACAGTGGGGAAAAGAGAGAACAGTTTACATCAAGGCTGGAGTCAGTGGTAATGCATAGATAAGACTGAGGATCCTAATTGTTACTGCTGTGCACAAGTGAAGAGCGTTTAGCATGCATGTCGTTTATGAAGCGGAGAGAGATGGTGTGGTGGTCATAGGGTCTTTCGGTGGCTCGGGTGACTATCTGTTCCGAGAAGCATCATGCATCATAAATGATAGAAATTTTAATTACATGTATTTGATTGAAAAAATGTCATGAGAGCAAGTATTCCAACCAGAATATTTTTTATAGATTTTTAAGATCCTGTTAGGGTAGTAAGCATTTCATCATTCAGATTCATAAATATGAGGAAACTTTCTCACATATTAAAAAGATTTTCATCCACCATCCTAACTGCACTTTCATGTACTGTTAGAAAAATATCTTCAATCAAGTATAGCTGACTCATGCCTCATTGCGACTCGAGTTAAAGTTGTGACGTACAAATTTCTGTATTTTTGTAACTTGACCCAACTTTAAGCAGACTCTGATATGATCCTGACAAATTTTTGACAGACATGACTTAAGCCGCATAATCCCAAATACAGAAAATAACCACTACCGAGATTACGGAAGATTAGCTATGAAAATAAACATTGTATTTCAGCGCCTCTTGAATGGGGTTTCCTGGTGGTTTTCTTTGCCTTGTTAGGGGCCCCAATTTATTGATG
>BQKZ01003647.1:17022-31734 GCA_036244855.1 Temnopleurus reevesii
TTAACATAAACTAGAGTTTAAATCTTCGGTTTAAGTATGGGTAGCCCAAAGTGCCAAAACTTTATTTAAACTGTTTAATTCTTATGTTAACTGCTCTCTTTTCCCATGCTCTAATAATGTATAAAACTATTTAAGTTGTTATTCCAAGACAATTTTTTAATACTTTGGGTGTCAAATGAGCTGGTAAATTGAACACCGACTGTTATAGATTTAAGCCTATTTTGGCTTCCCATACTTAAACCACAGATTTAAACTCGAGTCTAAGTTAAACCTGACATCAGAATACGGGCCATAGGGTCTAAATCCGAATTATGATCCATGTCCCGTACTTACTTATTCAGAAGTTTTTTTAATTTATTATTTCCTATATTCCAGAGAACATCAAAGACTTCTGGACGACAGATGAGAAGTGGTATTCAACGTTACACACCACCAAGTGGCTTCAAACAATAGGGTAAGATATGTAAAGCATAAATTAATGCTACCCACTGCATATAGTCAAAATAGACAGGTTCACCTATAGATGCAAATTTATGCTTTACTTGTTGTTCTTCACAACGCAAAAGCTTGCCCGAGGCTCGCCTGAAATAGCAACAAGTAACGTATGAAAAGGGGATTACATTTATTTGAGTTCAGTTGTTACTAACTGGTTTAACTGGTTGAGTTACAACTAAGTTCATTTGCAAGAAATATGCATGAGTTGGAATCTAGTTGTTCTATTTTTTATGAATATGCATGAGATCACAATGGAAATGTGAATAATGTTACAGCTGAACAAAAGAAATGAAATTTGATGAAAATAACCAGACTCTCAGCCATTCGCTTGTGATATGGAAGCGTTGAATCTACATGTATATGAAAATACACCTCATGTTATTCTGGAACAGTTTACAGCAATAAGATAAAAAGGAATTCATCATTGCTTTCCTCTCTTATCTTTGTTTTTTTGTACATTATATTTTTGCATGTCATAATCTACATGAAGGGGGCGCCAACACCTGCCCCCTCCCCCTCCACCCCAGGGAGGTGTTTCACCAAGTCGTTATTAAAGTTACACACGACTTTACGTTAGACTGGTATCAGTTCTTGCGCTGAATGCGCGTAATAATGTGAACCATTACACACAAGAAGGGGTACCAATAGAACGTAAAGTCATGCGTAAGGTCTTTCTTATCTTGGTGAAACACCTCCCAGGTTGTCAAATTCTGGGTGGAATTAATGATCACTGTAATTCCAATTGAAATGCTAAGCCTATGCAGAAGGCAAATGCAATCACATTTTGTTAATACAAGATTAATTACAAGGGAATTGCAGTTGTATTATGTCCATACTCCAGTCATGTGAATAGGTTGGTTTACTAACAGATTACGATATATGCACGTTTCTTGCCAACGAACCTAGTTAAATGTAAGTGGTACATGTATGCCTAAAAGTGGTTGATAACAATTGGACTATGAAACTTGGAATCCAGTTTGCATTCATTACTCGCTGCTATGTCTGGCAAGTTTTGGGGTTCTAAGACGGCCTCGCTGAAAAACAGCTTGTAGCTGAGTGCGGGCACAATTTTGTAATATTTTGTTTTTACCGTGAATAAATAAAGTCAACCAACCAATCAACAACTTTTGTGTATAGAGTATGCCTAAAATTTGAATCTATTGGTCAACTCATTTAGTACACTATGAAGTTTAAACAATACAAATGATTTCAAAACTGAAATAGGTTGTCATCTTGTAAGACTAGTGAACAAGTAGTTTTGGACATTTAATCAACCTAATATAAATATTTTTATAAGACATTGGATGTTTGTTTTAAAAGATTTCCAATACAAGGATGTTCAAAGGTCTATTATGAATCATAATTATCTTATTTCTATTTCGTTTTGACAGTTCTTTTTCGTTTTCATTCATAGAATTGTTTGCCTTTTGTAATAACTACGTATGTCCTTGTGATTATGATGTAGATTTATGTACATTCTGTTCTCCCTCGATTGTTTGAGAAACCATTGACCTGTTTTTTTTTTCTTAAGAATTTTAAGAGAGCTGAAGGCTTGAGTTGATAATTTACATTAGACATTGGCACTCATTGATTTGGTTTATTGGGTATTGTTCGAATAATGAGTAGTTAGAATGCTCCAGCAGAGATTAAATGGAAGTAATTGAATTAGAGGGTTTTATTTGACTGTTACCCAACCATAGGAACATCAAAGATTTTAGAAAAATATTTGTTTTCCTTCTCAGTAATGGCACTGAGGTGATCAATTATGTGGTGTTTTATTTTCGCTAATTTTAGGACCATGAATGAGCAATAATGTTCAACGATTGTAGTGCCCATAGACTTGTGCAAAAAAAAAAAATTTTCTTCAAAACATTGAACTAATAACCCACTTATATGCAAATACTGTATATTTGAAAATAATTAATTGGCAAAAAATTATATGTACTAAAAATATTGACTTTGAGAGTATATTCCCTCTTGTTGCAATCATACCTTCAATCCGTATTCTCTCCAGGAAATTGCAGATTGTTTTCACACTGCTTTTCCCTAATTTTTTAAGAATACAAATACTGGCGATTTGATAATCGTTTATATGTTCTTTTAATTCACAGCCTGAAAAGGAAATAGCAGATAGTTTTCACACCTTTTCCCTTAATTCTTCAAAATACAAATACTGGGCTATTTAATAATCATTTATGTGTACCTGTAATTCACTCCCTGACAAATGAATATCAGATTGTTTACACATTTTCATGCTTTTAATTCTTCAAAATATGACAAATTCAGTGCCATCTGTTGATTTTTCCCAGATGAACATCACACATCATTCCAAAAAGACTTCTATATTTTCTTCTATCCTTGTCTCTCTTCTAATGAGGAAGGAACGTTTAGAGCGTTGACATGCTCCATTAATCAGCCTCGGTGAGATGGGCGTATCATTTCCTCTCGAGCTTGAGACACAGTACCTAAGAATAGGTTTAGAAAGAGAGTGAGAGGTAGAGGGAGAGAGAGGGGAGTGAGAAAGAGGGTGAGGAGAAGTATGAACAGAAGGGAGGAGGGAAGAAGTGAAATATGGAGGGAGAGAGAGACACAGGCAAAATTTGGGTACAGAACTATGATGTCTCATTACCGTAACTGGCAATAAGCTTGACTTTAAATTTGAGGATGCCAACGCTCTGTTTTAATAGTTAAAGTGGCTCTATGATATCGCCATAGTTCTTTAAGTAGTGAGTAAAAAAGAGTTGTTTTGCCTGTTTTCAAAGAGTAGATTAGAACATCAGCCTCGGTTAGATGGGCATATCATTTCCTCTCAAGCAGTCATCGGTCAACCCCGCGCGATTCCTTCGTTTTAGCCAAGGTTTATCGAAGTCGTCTCGCAGCCATACTTCTGGTTATGAGAACTCTCGCAATTTGTGAGATTTTCTTTGTAGCAGAAATTTGCCTTCTAAATGCAGAATAAATTTCTTAAATGCTACACTGCTAGAAAGCAGGAGAGTCATAGACTAGTAATCTATATAATTTCGATAGAAAATTAGGAAACTTATATGAAATTCTAGGGGAAAAAGAATGACTCAGAACATGATATTTGTCCTGTGGGTACTATTGATCACTGTGCAAAACTTTTTATTTTGAGCCCCGACAATTTTTACACCAAATAAAAGCTGGAAGTCTAGTTTCTGAATATGCGGCACCTTTTAATCGAGTCAAGAACACACTTTTTCCAAGCAAGAAACAGAACGAGATTTTCAAATTGTGAGAAAACTGTAAATCCTATTGTCTGATTGGCTTAGGAGGCAAACTGCGCGCGAAATTTGAAACAGACCGCATGGTGAGCGTGTCCTTCAACACAACAGCTGTTCCGTGGCCGCGGGTGGTCTGATCTGTGTGTGATCTTACCTGACCAATCATATAGCTCAAACGCCACGTGCTGTGGCTTGTTATCCAATCACACTAAAGTCATCCTGATTTTATACATCTATTTTGCACTTGGGGTAGGGAAACTGTGTTCTTGACCAGATTAAGATATTTCCCCGTATAAAATGTAGCTCTGCAGATAGCTAAGATTTCAAGCTTCACTCTCATGTAAAAATAAATGAGGCTCAAAATTAAAAAATGCACAAAATAATCATTAGCAACCAAGGGTAAATTTTGTTTTCACACCATATTTGTTCCAGAAGTTTTCACTCTCTGTTTTATATTTTTCATTCATATGAACAGGAGAACATGAAGGATTGATTATCATCCTTTACAAATATACCAAAATCATAATAACTGTTGCAAATTCAGAGAAGTAATGACAAAATAAAAAGAGGTGTTTCATAACGGTCAAACTGAATTTGAGAGGTGTCGGGTGTTCGAGCCATGACTGGGAGTTCGATAAATGGGCAGCATATATGTGGACCTGAAGATTGGCTGCAAGCATGAGACACAGCATAGGTTTAGTCAGAGAGTGAGGGGTATAGGGAGAGGGAGGTGGAGAGAGAGGGAGGGGGTGAGAAGAGTGGAGAGTGAAGAGAAGGGAGGGAGGGAAGAATGGAGCGATAGAGAGAAAGACAGAATTTGGGTACAGAACTTTGATGTCACAATTACCAAATTGCTCAAAAGTACAAATATGACTTGAAATGAATTTGTAACTGGCTATCAGCCTGCCTTTTATATTTTAGGCTGCGTGCCGTAACTCTGTGTTTAATTAAAGTGGCTTTATGATACCTCTATTTTCCTTTATGTAGTGAGTATTAAAGAAAGAGGGGGTATTGTCCGTTTCATAGTGTAGAATATAATATCAGCCTGGTTTAGACGTTCATATGGTTTCCTCTTCTGCATTAGACACAGGACTCAAGAATAGGCTGAGCCAGATAGCGAAGCATAGAGAGAGAGAGAGAGAGTTGGGAGATCAGTTAGTATGTATTCAAAAAGTTAAGAATACAACTAGGAAAAGTTTGGGGAGAGAATGAGAGGGGTTGGGGAGAGGGGGAGGAGGAGAGTTGGGGTGGGGATAGAGAGAGACGGAGAACAAATCTTTATACTCACCATAAACATCACCATCCAAAGATGTGAAGGTGGTGGGTGCAAATTTGTAACAGATAAATGTGTAACTGGCCATCAGATCAGCTTAAGTTGCACACAACTTATAGCATTGTCTTTTGATATCACCTTTATGTAAGAAAAAGTTGTTTTGCTTGTTATCAAGTAGCTCAGTCAAATATATACCTGGCATTATATATATAGGATATGTAAAGGATATATATTTTTCACATTTAGAATGTGACATTGAAATTTGTGTCAGGGTCTAAAATAATGAATGCTTGATGAGTATAAGTGCATATTAAAACCTAGTTTATACACTTGTCAAAATACTTGAATGAAGATAAAGGTACAAAATTACATCTAATCTGAGATTTATCAACTAATGAAGAGGCTTGATTTATCTGAAAAGATATAATGGAGAATGTTTATGTTGTTTACATATAAAAATGCCAAAGATCAGAGTGCTAATAAGTGATTTCAATTTGCATGCCATTCAAAAATTGAAATAATCTGTCTTTTATATTACAACAGATATTAATGTATTAATCTTTTCTTGCACTTTTAGAACATTTACTGAGAATGATTCTGTTTACCTTCACAAATCTTAAGAGCCTGCGAGCATGAAATAATTTTTTGTGCTAGAGATGAAATATTGCATTAATCAAAATTTTAAAGACAACTAGACAAAAGAAGGAATTGACCTCTCTTCAGAAGTGTTATTTGTCACCAAAGTTTAATTGGGAAGAATACTAATGATATTTATCAAGCAGATAATAAATGCTTATCTGTCTTTTTTAACGCAAGATGAAGGTCATTTTCTTTTAAAACCATAGCACTGGATTATTAGTTTTTCATTAATATGTTGCTCTGAAGCTATGCTTCAAGATTATGAGCATATACAGCAGGATAATAATAATAGTGGCTACTTGCTTAGCGCACAGGTCCACCTTATCAGTGCTTATGGCGCTGAAAGATTTACACTCTTTACATAATGATGAAAACATTTTCTCTACTTTTCTCACAATGCTCAGGAACTAATTAAACATCAATGGGGGACTTTAAAAAATATCATACAAGAATATTGCAGATGGCCTGTGTTATTGTTTTCATTTGAAATAAACTGCCTCTTAATATAGGACCAAGATCCGCTTGAGATTCTCACATGTTCAGACCCGACATCAAAACAACAACACCATGATTGGAATGTTATGGATGCATGCTTGCATGAGATGGCCCCCTCCTGGCACTTTGATATAATTGGTCTAGTCAATGGATTAACCGTTTCCTGGCCTTCAAGTTTGACATTTAGGCTTGCAGGATAACTACATGTAGCCTGATCACATGTGCTGTCGTATTCTTGTTCCTTTTCCCGGTATTAATCGGTGATCATGCTGGGCTCCTCAAGTTTGAAATGGCCTTTGATAGCGACAATGAATGCAATTCATTTACTATATGTTGCATTAAACAAATCCTAAGTCATAGATACCTGCTGAAAAACCTTGAATTTGAATGAGGGGATATTTTGTCTGAAGTGCTGAGCTACTTGCCCCCCCCCCCCCTCCTCCCACCTTTAGGCAACAGTAAATCTGTACTGTGGAATGCTGAATTGAACTAAAAATTATGACTGCTTTGCCAAATATTGTCCAGTACAGCATTAAGAAATACACTGGGGCAAATGTCGATATAAAGCCTGTTACACCATAGATATAGCCCCATGAGCTAAAAAAAAATATATTCACCAAAATATGTTTGTGGGATATTTTTCAGGAGGAAAATGTGGAAATACCGTCTTGCAAATTAATTTTTCCATGGCAACGTTATGCAAATAAGCATGACAAATTCAACAAGACTCAGGATTAATAGTAAAGTTGTCATAATGTTCAATTTTATGGACGTTCCTGATTTTCAAAGGTTTAAAGAAATTTCTGAAAATGCTTAATTGATCTTAGAGTGAAGATCCTGGAAACGTTGGATTTAGAACCCCTCGGGTTGTTTGTACTGGGTCTAGTCGCTTCATTAAGTCTGTTTCCACATCTTCTCAGCAAAATTTCAAAACAAAATAGAATTCCACCCCTCTGAAGCGGTCAGAACTGCTGTATATTAGGAGTGAAAGGAAGGTATTCATTACCGGCATGCTTTGATTGAATCAAACATCTTCTTTTAATACTGTTAATTACCTGTTGAGTTAGGGTACCGGTTTACTCTGGCCCCATGTTTTTTATGCTTGATTTGATCAAGAAGTGTTGAATTAAAAGCTGTTAGTACTCTTTGATTTGACTCAAAGAGCATTGGTTAGAACTTCATTTGGTTTATGACATCAACTTTTCCTACATGGTTTTCATGCTAAAAATGTATTCATTTATTTCATGTTTCTTTATCACTATAATCATTCCCTCTCCTTACTTCCCTCTCTTCAACCTCCCCTCTTCCTTCTCTCATTCCTCCTCCCCTTCCTCCCTTCCCCAGTCCCTCTTTTAATCCCTTCCCCTGTTCCTCTTGCTCCTACCCCTTCTCCCCCCAACCTCACAACTGATTCATTGAATTTTTTCACTCATACATGTACAGTAGTCACCTAGCTAATCTTCAAATCCATTTGCCTGCTTCAGGTGAGGTGCTTTCCTCTCTTCATCCTTTCCTACTTGGCCTTCCCTCCATTCCATCATCCATCCTCCCTCCCTCACACCCCGCATTCCCTTCTTCCCTCTTTCCCTCACTCCCTCTGTCCCTCCAATGTTCTCTTCCTCTGCTCCTCCTACTCCTATCCCTTCATTCTTCCCTCATTCCCTACCTCTGCACTTCCTCTTCCTTCATCCCTCCTCTCCTTGCCATATATCCATCCCTCCTACCCTCCTTTCCCTTGTTCCTCCTACTCCTATCCCTTCATTCTTCCCTCGCTCCCTGCCTCTGCACTTCCCCTTCCTTCATCCCTCGTCACCTTCCTCCTTTAAATCCATCCCTCCGTCTGTCCTATTTTCCCTTCCTCTGCTTCTTCTACTACTATCCCTTTGTTCTTCCCTCGCTCCCTGCCTCTGCACTTCCCCTTCCTTCATCCCTCGTCACCTTCCTCCTTTAAATCCATCCCTCCGTCTGTCCTATTTTCCCTTCCTCTGCTTCTTCTACTACTATCCCTTTGTTCTTCCCTCGCTCCCTGCCTCTGCACTTCCCCTTCCTTCATCCCTCGTCACCTTCCTCCTTTAAATCCATCCCTCCTACCCTCCTATTCTCCCTTGCTCCTCCCACTCCTATCCCTTCCTTCCTCTTAACCTGCCTCTGCGCTCCCATTTCATTCATCCCTCCTCCCCTTCATTCCTTCCAGTCCTTCCTTCCCTCCTTCTCGACCCCCTTCCCCACCCCCTGTTTTATCTCATATTTAATATTACAATTTACATGTATGTGGCGCCAAATCCACTTACAAAAATACTTTAGGCGCATCTATGTTTTTCAGTCATGCAGTAGTCACCTTGCTAATCTTCAAATCCATTTGCCTGCTTCAGGTGAAAAACACAGGAAATCAATGCGTTGATGACTGTTTGTTTGTATCCCCACTCTGTAATATTAGCATATGGAAGACATTAATATTTACATAAATGTAGAGTTTGTTTTTCTGATTTGAGTGCAGATGTGTGCATTGTAATTATCCAGTTCCTGTTAAGAATGTGAGCCAACTGTTGAACCTGTCTTTACGTCATCAATTACAATCTAGTTGAAATGCAACATGAATGTGTAGAACTGTTTATGTACGACAGCCACAATATAATTTTTTTTTTGGGGGGGGGGAGAATTTTGTAATACATCCTTTGTTTTAATCTGTGTTTGTTATCATTGCTCTTTGGTCCACCAACTATTTTTTTTAGCTTTGAAGTATTAACTAGGATGGTAATTTGTTTTAAACAGTGAAAAAATTGTTGAAGACAAAATCATATCAATTAAATTCTTGTCCAACTTAAATTGTAGTTCAGATTCTTGCCCAATGGTATAAGTCCAATGTGTCTGCATGCTATTTCCAAAATCACAAACCATACATTAATTTGTGGAAAGCATTGTGTTGTAATGGTTATGACTTTCGTCTTTCAACCCGAGAGCTTTGGTACAAATCCCACCACTGCCACCAAATTAAAAATTCAATTCCTTGGCTTTTATAAGACATCCTACATACTGAAGCTGAACAATAATTTTTTGCAGTGCATGAGAGTTCTAATCTGTCGCCCTCTTCTGGTTTATAAAATATCTCAAACCACATACAGCATTAATTTCCTTCAGCAAAAAAATGCATCCACATTGTGCTGCACTCAACCCAGGCGACGTAAGATGTTACTCGCAAGAAGAAATTCCTTGAATACAGAGATGTGCCACATATGGTAGTTTTGCTACTTGTTTAGCCAGGTAAAAATGCAACAAAGAGCTTGGAAACATTTGTATCTAGTGCTTTATAAAAGTTAGTATCATGATTGTTGTTGTTTCTTCCGTGTGTATGATAAGTCTTTTACAATACACTTTATTTTTTAATTCATATTCTTGCAGAACGTGCCTGAGTCTAGCAAAGGAAGCAGCTGACAAGATCTACCTTGCAGAGAAGACCGTTATTATCAAAGGTGAGAGTCGAGTCATTATTACGTCACTGCCATGCATATCTACCATAAGCTAGAATCAAAAGTGACACCATTGTAGCCGTGAGAAGGTTTACTGCTCACCCCATTTGTATTTCAAAGTGGATGTTGTTCAATAGTTGCAATTGATCGCAAATTGACTGCAAATCAGTTGCAAGATGTAACCCGCTTCTAACATGGCGCGTAGGAAACAATGATTTTGATTGGCGGGTTTGATCAACTGCAACTTTCGATAAATTGCAACCATTGACCAACATCTCAAAAGAATGGTAAAGAAAGAAAATACAAATGGATCCACCCACATGTCTTGTGTAAAATATTGCTCAACTCTGCAGCTCTGGTTTGGTGAATCGGCAGATTCTTATGTTTGAGCTGTTCGGCATGTTTCGCAGTTGATGTTGAATACTCATGAGTGCCATTCAATGGTTGCAATGTCGCCATTCGAAATGTAGACTGGTTTTGTTTAGAAGTTAATTTTAATTATTTCAATTACAAATTAGAGTTAGTTCATAGTTTGTTTGAGTAAAATCGACACAGACATTGCCTTTTTTATCATAAGGAATAAGACCATGTGTCGTGTTTTTCACCAGCATGCTGCTTCTCACCCTAAAGTCAATGCAAATTCAGATTAACCTGAAAGAAATCGGGAATGCTGTTCACCTCATGCCCATTCCACAGGATAACAATCCGGATGGTGGTCGTTGCGGCATTTTGATGGGATTGGTTAGTGACATTCGAACTAAAATATGCCATAATATGTGGGAGAATAATCTCCTATTTCATACTCAGTTTTGTTAATTCATCTATCAAAAGCAATTTATGAATACGTCAGCTTGTTTCACATCAATTTTTTTCATCCCGACCATCACAGATATATACCTTTAAAGCCCACATAATCTCAAAGAGCAGACTGAACTATGGGGGCAAACGTGTAATGCTGAGTTGGCGCAAGAAAATTTTATATTTTGAAATTTGATTCTTTTTATATCAAAAGTCTTACGTCAGTGGGGCTGGCATGCTGATTGATATATTAAGGCCTGGGAGGAAGGGAAATGGTGTTGAAATCATGTTAGTGATGTATGAGTTTTAGTTTTTATGCCTCCGCCACCGTAAGGTGGTGCCGGAGGCATTATGTTTTCGGGTTGTCCGTCCGTCCGTCCGTCCGTGCGTCCGTCCGTCCGTCCGTCCGTCCGTCCGTCCGTGTGTCCGTCCGTGCGTCCGTCCGGACCTTGTTACCGCGATAAGTTCAGAACCGCTGGNTAGAATGCAAATACAGTCAAACTTGTCTTAGCAGTCACAGGATTCCCCCAGAACTATTACAGGTGGTAATTTTATCTCTTTCCCTTGTGATTAGCCATATTTTTGTAAGCTTATCTTGGAAGTAAATAATGTTCTTTTTATATCTTTTATGACCATCACATCCAAACCAATCCAACCGAGT
Organism: Temnopleurus reevesii; assembly: GCA_036244855.1. Taxonomy (NCBI): domain Eukaryota; kingdom Metazoa; phylum Echinodermata; class Echinoidea; order Temnopleuroida; family Temnopleuridae; genus Temnopleurus; species Temnopleurus reevesii. Next base: position 28,093 of record BQKZ01003647.1, read on the forward strand.
CACTCCCTGCCGGTTCCAAACTGCCATGGAACATCTGGCGTAGTTTGAACAGATTAAGATGGGGAGGTGCAAGGCAAACATGCTGAAGTGGGGTTACACTGATAGCTCTGCAGTGTGTGAGTGTGGACAGGGCGGCCAGACTATGGCTTAACTTCTGAGCTGCAGTGCAATGTTACAACCTTGTCTCGAGAGGGACCTGGTAGTGATGAATTAAGTGGCTCTTGCATGTGAAAAACATTGGAAAATGGTTGTGCGATAAAATGGGATGAGGATTGTATCTTTTGTATAAGAATTAACGTCTTGTAAAGAAGATCATACATGACACTTTAATCAGAATTCAATTAAAAGTGGTAGGTAACTCTTTTGATTAGTTTTGGAAGGGGATGAAAACATTCTTATTACCAAATAAGACCCTTTGAACTCCAAATAGGCCAACTTTTACTTATTTGATGTCATTCAATGTTCCTGAATTGTCAATAAGGTGCTTGATTTTATGGGTATTTTAGAGGGTTCATTTAAAACACATGCTATGTAAATCCATTTTCCCACAACACAAAGTTGTTTACAGTTCATGACAAATTCTCCTTTGTTAAAAAAAGCTAATGACCTTGAAAGGAGCAAATACAAATACATGAATCATAAACTGATGTGATGGCAGCAGTCCAAGTGTGTTTTTCCCAATTGATGGGGAAGTTTGGGAAGAGTTCGTAGTAAAATAGTTCTTCACCAGCTGACCCTTAATCACCTGTCTCAAAATTCCCCAATCTTTTGCCATGGAATAGTGCAGCATCAGGAGACTTAGAGGGGATGTGCCCTCAGGCCTTTACAAAAAATATTGTTAATGTTTATTCGACTGGGCAAATGATTAAAGATTTTACTTGCCCATAATGAATCACTGCTTGCCCATATATCTCACTGACATTGTATCTTTACGGTGCATATTTTTTTCATAGAATGCACACCACGTTAGTAGATGGTTTATTTGAAGTTAATGGTCAATAGATATAAGAAAAATAAAGAATTCAAAAGAAAACAAATGCTATGACACAAGTCAAAGAATTAGAAAATGTATTTATTTTTGGCAAAGTCATGATCTGGATGTTAATATTGCTTCTGTAAAAAATAACAATTTGCCCATTTTTGCAAGTTACTTTGAGAAATACTTGCCCACACAGCTTTTTCACTTACACTCGCAAGCAGGCAAGTGGGTTTGTGGGACCCTGGCCCCCTTATTGAAGACGCATAGACTAATACATTTTCATTATGTATTTCATGCGACAGATTTTCTTCTTGTAACCCCCCCCCCCCCCCCAATAAAAAGTGACCCCAGTGACCCTAACAATTCTAACTGCTCTTCCTCATCTAATCCACATTTAAACAGCTTGTGTTTGTAGCTAAGTAAACATTAAGAAGGAAAACAATCTTATTTGCACCCATAAAATGACACATGTATGTCTGATAAATTTGATTAACGTTCCTTTGTATTTCCATAAAATTGCAAGTTGGGAATTACCAAATGCTCATGAAACTTCACCTTCTTGTTATGATAATGCAATTAAATGGATATCTGATTTTCTTAACCATAAAAGTAAGGTAATAGTAATAATGATTATGGGTTTCACTTCTGAAAGTAGGTCAGAAAATTACCCTTCAGTGACTCACATATTCTATTTTCGTTCTTTTTTTTTTCTTTGAGAGTTTATTCAGAGTGGATAATTACATTCAACAGGTTCTTTGTATCACATTAAAAAGTTAAAAGTGATTAGAATATACCTGAGATGTTTTAATTCAGCGTGCATCCTCCACTCGCCAAATATTGAATGTCCGGAAGATGTAGTTTTAATTACTAAATTGTTTGACTTTCCAATGTTGAAAAAGACGCTATACTTAGGGTTTTTTTCCACCTTAAGTCAATTCAATTTCAGGTTGATTAGTAAAAACTCATAAGAAATTACAAAAAATAAAAGTCCAAGGACTGATAAAATTTTGTTAACAAATGAAAAATGAAAAAATTATATTAAGATTAAAATGCCAGAGCAAAATAGAAATCATGGCTGCAGCAAAACAGTGCCCTCAGCGTCCTCCATTTGAAGTGCAAATTCCCTCAGAGAGAGGTATGTGAAATACTATAGCACGGAGGGCAAAAGGGGCAAAATAAAATTATGATATTGTTGTTGATGTAGAGCTTCGCTGAAAATGACAACTACAAGGTCAAAGTTGAAGGCCCGTATTCCGATAGCGAGGTTTAAGTTAACCCTGGTCTAAATCTGTGGTTTAAGTATGGGTAGCCAAACGTGCCCAAACTTTATTTACAATGTATAATTCTTATGTTAACTGCTCTCTTTTCCGATGCTTTAATAATTTTTAAAAACATTGAAGTTTTTAATCCGAGACAATTTTAAATACTATGAGTGCCAAATGTGCTTGTAAATTAAATATCGATTGTTATGGATTCAAGCCTCTTTTGGCTTCCCATACTTAAACCACGTATTTAAACTTTAGTTTAAGTTAAACCTGACATCAGAATACGGGCCGAAGAGTCTTACGGTCATATTTCAGTAATTTTTTTTTTTTTTATATAGGGATGACAAGTTGTAAGAGATGAGGCAATTGCTTAGATATTCTAAAGGTATGTCAAATGATGATGATCATTCTTCTAGAGCCTGTTACATAAAACAGATTACATTGAATTGAATTGAATTAGACATTTATTTCCTTTTTTCACAGACATAATCAATGCAAAATAACATGATAAAGTAATGAAATAAAAGGAGGTGAGTAGGCTGAAAGCATAGCTTGAGTTGGGATCACCTTAACAACAACAGATTTGTTTAATCGCAAATCGCAAACTTAATCGCAAATATTTAGTACATGATTTCCAATAGACATGCTATCGATTTCAATTGTACGATCAATTGGAAAGCTTTATGTTACGGGGGCCCAGGTTGTATTTAGGTTGGCATTCAGACTTTGATAGCTATATTTGTTATTTCTAGACCAATAGAATGTCATGTTCATGGGTATTGATTTACATCAAATAATTTCAATCAAAGAAATGAGGCAAGAACATACTCCTTTATAAAATGAATAGATACATGTATGTTGGGATCCACAATTGTGATGATTTTTTGCTCTACAGGGTTCACAAACCTGACAGGGGTCATTCATAGAGGCCCTGTGCAGCATAATCAAAAGGTTACTCCAGTACAGACAAAAAGTGGTACTTTAAATGCTTTGGGAAACCCAATTTTTGAGGGGTTTGTGACACAAAGCCGTAAATCCAAATTTGGATGTTTTGAGAAATATACAGTAACATTCGAAGCATTTGGTCCACATTGCTCAGTGTTAGAAGATGAAATTGAAAATGATGATTTAGCTTCTTTATGAGAGCATTCGGTGCTACTGTGTTTATTAGAAAGGTCACATTCTGAACATTTTTATACCAAACCCCTTTTCTAGCAAAAGATGGAGTAATGTCTGTGTATCACTTGACCCTCGTTATGTCTCTCACAAATAGCTTTTGATGACACGGAAAAGATTATCTGAGCAGATATTAGATTTATGACACTGTTATTTATTATTGTCACAATATACACAGTCATGCCCTATTGCTCACTTTGAGTGGATATAAAATCTGTTTTG
>BQKZ01003649.1:0-13521 GCA_036244855.1 Temnopleurus reevesii
AACATGAAAATTCACATTACAGGGAGATTTTATCATGCACTCAGTGAGACCTTTCTCTAATCCAATGGAGGAAATCCATGCATGAATCAGGGAGATTGCTGAACATCCCCCCCCCCCAAAAAAAAAAATCTGCTACATTTCATGAACCAGCTTGTCGGGGCAGTTTAAAACCGTTTCGTGACAGATCATGTGCTGCTGCTGGTCACAACTTGGTCAAATTATCAGATGGTACACTGTAAAATATTTGTCTCTCTTCTCTCTTCTCTTGGTGTATAATGATAATGATGTTAAACTCAATTTTGTGAAATATCTGTGTCTCTTTCACTTCTGATGTAAATATTAAAATGGTAATGCTGTTCAATCCGATCTGTCTCTGTGCAGCCAAGCCTTCAGCATCCACATACATTCCTCCTGAGCCCTCTGAAGAGGAGGCACAGATTTACATGAGCACACAACAAGGAATCAACTTCAACAAGTATGACGATATCCCTGTAGAAGTCAGTGGTGAGTGTTTGGCTTGATGTTTTCTCTAAAGGGAAATAATTATGATTATAAATTTAAATTATTTGTGAGTGTTGGTCATATGTATAAACCCTCTCCCCTTAACAAAAACAATCTCTATATGAAACTAATATTCCTTTGAATTTTTATTTTTGATTTTTTTTTTTTATAATATTAAAAGCTGAACGTTCATGTGATCTAGGATATCGGGTGGATTGAAACTTTGGATATTTGGATACAATGTCCATTTTGATCCATAGCTTATTTTAAATGATCATGATTTGAAGGTTATTCTTGTGATGCAGGCAATTTCTGGCCTCAAGCAATTCGCGAAATTTCATCAAGCATATATGAGAACTAGTGAAAATTCTCACCAAATCTTTTCTTTCATTCACGATACAAATTGACACTTCGATCACTGGAAGATGGATTGTGTATTTGTAACACCACATAATCTTTTTTATTTTTCAGGACGTGATAGACCAAAGAATATACGAGCATTCGAGGAAGCTGACCTGCACGAGTCTGTACTAACAAATATCCGTAAGGCTGGCTATGCTAAGCCTACTCCAGTGCAGAAATATGGCATCCCCATCATCGCAGCGGGGAGGGATCTTATGGCTTGCGCTCAGACTGGGTCTGGAAAGACGGTAAGTTTACAAAAAACATTTTTTTAAAGTGATATATACTACACCTTACAAAAAATAGCCCCATATCCCAGTGAGGAAGTATGGTATCCCCATCATCGCAGTGGGGAGGGATCTTATGGCTTGCGCTCAGACTGGGTCTGGAAAGACGGTAAGTTTACAAAAAACATTTTTTTTAAGTGATATATACTACACCTTACAAAAAATAGCCCCATATCCCAGTGAGGAAGTATGGCATCCCCATCATCGCAGCAGGAAGGGATTTCATGGCTTGAGCTCAGACTGGATCAAGAAATTAGGACAGAAGTACAAATGTACTAGAACAGAGGCGTGAAAGATACAACCGTTAGGGAAGAAACATTTTGAAATATGCTTGCATAAAAAACAAAGATGTCGGAAAATGTTAGCTTACAAGAAACTTCATCACCTACATGTAGAATGGTTATCTCGTATCTTTGTACATTTGAATGCAATTCCCTTTTACTTTTTTATCCCTCTAACATTACCCCCTTTTGACATCCTCCCAGGCTGCCTTTCTGGTGCCAATTATCTCCAGCATGATCACACAAGGCGTCTGCAGAGCCTTCAGCGTCGTTCAGGAGCCCCTAGCCCTCATAGTCTCGCCGACCCGTGAGCTTGCCATCCAGATCTACAACGAGGCTCGCAAGTTCTGCCGCGGCACGTCACCGCTGCTCAGACCTTGCGTGGTCTACGGAGGCACCAGCGTTAGACATCAGATGTCAGATGCACAGAAGGGTTGTGCTATACTGGTGGCTACGCCCGGACGTATGCATGACTTCATTGGCAGGGGATATGTAAGTTTATCCATGTATAGGGCCTAAATATAAGTCTTTCTGTATCTATATTTATCCTTCTTTTTAAGTGCTTATCAAGTGTTGAGCGCGATATTGGAAATGTTATTATTATTGCGTATAGAGATCAACAGTTAGTTTCCATTGGATGACTGGCTCTGGAGATCTCTTAGTGTAGCTTCTTTCAGTGTTTTATACTGCAAATAGTTGTGATAGCAGAGAAAACATGAAGTAAAAATGAGTTTAAAAGATTACCACTCTTTGAATATTGAGACCTTCTCTGAATAATCTGGAAATTGATTTTCAGAAATGCTGCTAAATGTGAATAAGCAAGAAAATAAATACTCAGGGGGTGTTGCTCCAAAGTTGCAATTGATAGCATTTCTACTGCAAATCAGGTGCAAATTGACAATGAGCATTTTCATTAGCCTAATGTCTGCTCTTGAGACAAAATAATAGCACTTAAAACAATAATTTTGATTTGCATTCTCCAATCAACTGCCACTTGCGATCAATTGAAACTTTTGGACAGTACCCCGTAAGTTTGTTTGTCTTATGTGAGTTAATTTGATTCGTTGAACCTCCTTGTTAGACGTCAGAGAAGCACTCCTTTCTTCATCTGATATTCTAACCAGAGGTAGATCAAACATCTCTTCATTAGACTGAATAGAAATTATCAGTTTTCTATTCAGGTCGAAGTTTTGAAACATATTCTTGCACCTTAGATAAGGTATTGTTAATTGTTGGGGAATGGGGGTATGTGGATATGGGGCTGTGTTGAAGCAAAAACTACATTTTTTCTGCTTGTATTAAAAAAAAAAATTCTGTCGATATTTGTGATATTGTAAGATGGGTTTTCATCTTTTTTTTTCAATGACTGGCTGTGTCTATTCTATCAGTTGTTAAATCATACATACTGATTATTTGGAATTCCTTTCCGTATGATGACACAACAATGTTCAGAATAATAATTGGGGACCATATATCCTCACTTGGCAAGCAAAATGGGAGAAAATTATAAATTCAGGTAGGCACCTTTGTTACAAGTTCATCAGAAAAATACATTCTCTTCCTTTCGCCAGCATAAATTGGCTTGGGCAAGTTTAATATTCGATCTGACATTGATTTAATTTTGTTGTCTCCCCAAAACAGATTGGCCTGGGCAAGCTCAAGTACCTCATCCTAGATGAAGCTGACCGTATGCTTGACATGGGTTTCGGACCAGAGATCCAGAAGCTAGTTGACCATCCCCACATGCCACCCAAGGGGGAGCGCCAGACCCTCATGTTCAGAGCCACCTTCCGGCCTGATGTGCAGGAGAAGGCCGGAGAGTACCTTAACGATTATCTCTTCCTGACGGTGGGCAGGGTTGGAGGTGCTGCGTCCGACATCGAGCAGAAGGTGCATCAAGTTGAGAAGTTTAAGAAGAAGGAGAAGCTGATGGAGATCTTGAGAGATCAAGCAGGTGAGTTAGGATGAAGGGTCATGTGGTGTATTGATACAATGTCTTCTGTTATTGTACATGCTATTGGGCAAGTCCATCAATATGTCATGTCCCTTATTCCACAAAAAGTAAGTCACTTGACAACTCTTTGTTCAAATATAATTGCCCTACTCAAATGCTGGTTTCTGAAAACACAACTTTTCAACCAGTCTTTCAATTGGACTATAAAACCCTGAACTTGCATCAGATATCATCTCATCAACATTTGGAAAATAGTAGATAAATCTGAAATCTCTTGAGAATACTGTACAAGCTCATATTTTCAGGGGTTTTTTTTATTTCCGCTAATTTGGTGACCATGAATTTTTTTACAATTTTCATCCATTAGAATGCCCAATAGACTTAAAAATGTACAAAGAGATCTCAAATGTTATAATAACAACTTGGCAATAGATCTGAAACTCTGTGATTTGTGAAAATGTATTAATGCTAAACTATTTGCTTTGTTTTTGTCTAATCTTACAGCTACTGACCGCACCTTGGTGTTCGTAGAGACCAAGAGGAATGCTGATTTCTTAGCCACACTTCTCAGTCAGTCTGACTTCCCAACAACAAGTATCCATGGGTATGTATTCTGTTCAACCAGACAAGGCCATTTGCATTAATTTAATACTAATGCAACATATTCATTTTCTTCTAAACATTCATCCTCGTGATCAAAGGAGATTTACTCCCAAATGTGTGCGATTTTGCTCGCAATTTTCTGCTAAAATTAGAATTAACAGAGTTGCCTTAATTTTCAAAAATAGATTGCGTGATCTAGATCTTGAGATCCCTCGATCTCTCTAGTGGTACATATATACTGAACACTAGAAGGAAGGGGGATGTGTCATTTCCTTTGGATTCAACTTAATATTATTCAAATCATGAGGATTTTCTTATCATTCATACCTACATGGACCCCAATAAATAAGGAGTCCTTGAATAATTTTGAGTATCTTTCCACTGACTCGTAAGTGATAATGTGAAGCAATTGCAGCCCCCTCATCTCAACTCAAGTCATTTCTTTCTGTTTGCCTTTCTCTTAATATTCTTGCTATGTTGGTAATTATATTGTATCTCCTTTTTCTTCCAAATGATAATAAAAAAAATAAACCTAACAATTTGATAACGATTTGTCACTCAGTGATCGCCAGCAGCAGGAACGTGAGGAAGCACTACATCACTTCAAGATCGGCAAGGCACCTGTCCTCGTCGCAACATCCGTAGCTGCCCGAGGTCTGGACATCCCAGATGTCAAGCACGTGGTGAACTTTGACCTCCCGACAGACATCGATGAGTACGTCCATCGCATCGGTCGTACTGGACGTGTTGGAAACCTTGGGCGAGCGACTAGCTTCTATGAACCTGAGAAGGATTCCGCCATGGCCAGGGCGCTCATCAAGATTCTTGCCGATGTAAGTGTTCAACGTTGTTCTCTTCCATTTTATCTCTTCCTCACCCTCCCTTCCTTCTAATCCTCTCACCTCTTTATCTCTCCTCTTCTCTTCCCTACTTTGATTCAAACCTGTATGAAGTCTACCTTGTTTCAATACAAACACTTATATAAAATATCGTGTTCATCTTTATGAAAATTAAATTGCTAAATGTGTTTGTAAGTGAATTATTGTTAGACCTCAGCCTTCTGTCTTGGAACATTTAATACATTTTCCTAATAAGGACGGATTGAATCAATTGAATTGAATTGAATTGAATTGGATTGAACTGGACTGAACTGAACTAAACTAAATTGAATAGAACTGAACTGAACTGAACTGAACTGAACTGAACTGAACTGAACTGAATTGCATCTGTTCATCCTACAGGCCCAGCAAGATGTGCCAGAGTTCTTGGAGGAGGCAGCTGATTCAGCCATTGGAACATACCACGGCAACGCTGGTGGCAGCTTTGGTGGCCGAGACACAAGAAAGGTATGCATACCTACACAGAGATGCCAACTGTTCCAGAATGTGTTTGATGTCAAAATTAGAATGTTTATAATCNGAGTACGTCCATCGCATCGGTCGTACTGGACGTGTTGGAAACCTTGGGCGAGCGACTAGCTTCTATGAACCTGAGAAGGATTCCGCCATGGCCAGGGCGCTCATCAAGATTCTTGCCGATGTAAGTGTTCAACGTTGTTCTCTTCCATTTTATCTCTTCCTCACCCTCCCTTCCTTCTAATCCTCTCACCTCTTTATCTCTCCTCTTCTCTTCCCTACTTTGATTCAAACCTGTATGAAGTCTACCTTGTTTCAATACAAACACTTATATAAAATATCGTGTTCATCTTTATGAAAATTAAATTGCTAAATGTGTTTGTAAGTGAATTATTGTTAGACCTCAGCCTTCTGTCTTGGAACATTTAATACATTTTCCTAATAAGGACGGATTGAATCAATTGAATTGAATTGAATTGAATTGGATTGAACTGGACTGAACTGAACTAAACTAAATTGAATAGAACTGAACTGAACTGAACTGAACTGAACTGAACTGAACTGAACTGAATTGCATCTGTTCATCCTACAGGCCCAGCAAGATGTGCCAGAGTTCTTGGAGGAGGCAGCTGATTCAGCCATTGGAACATACCACGGCAACGCTGGTGGCAGCTTTGGTGGCCGAGACACAAGAAAGGTATGCATACCTACACAGAGATGCCAACTGTTCCAGAATGTGTTTGATGTCAAAATTAGAATGTTTATAATCCAACAGCTGATTTAAAATTAGAGCAAACAATATAACCATACTCTTGGCGATTCTCTTATGGAAGAGTTGAATGTGTTGGTGAACACACCTCATGCATGTTCCGGAATGGTTGGCATCTCCTTACATCCCAATCAGAATCCTAATTTTTGCCATTTATTATCTGGAAATCTGACAACAGAAGCATTGTGCATTATGCATTGTGAGAAAGGAATAGCAACCTAATATGTTTGTTTCTTATTGCAGCTAATTACGTTGTACCAAAATTGACCCCAGTGCATTTTCAGAAAAATAACAATACCATGTGAATATACCTGTTGACATGAACAAGTTTGTTTTTTCGACTTCCGCTGTAGAGGCAATTATTCCTGCAATTTTACATGTGGCGCTGTTTCACCTAGTTACGGTCAATTCTAAAGTCGACTGGAAATGGTACTTACTCTGAGTGGTTGAGAAACTTAACGTTTTAACACTTAATTAACATGTCAGCCTTTCCAAACTTTATGAATGACTTGGTGAAGCACTCCCCCGGACAATCTAACAGATTATGCTCAAGGCCAAAGATAAGCTTTGATGTATTCCATGCTTTAGTACCAAGGAGTTTTTATTCATACAACTAATGTTTTTTCCATTCTTTCTGAACAGTTTGGTGGACGTGGAGGCGGAAGGAGTGGTGGTGGCGGAGGTGGAGACGATTGGGGATCCGGAGGTGGAGGCAACGAAAGCTATGGCGCAAGTGCTGGTGGTGGAGATGATGAATCATGGGACTAGCTTCTCCCTTGTCCATCCAGAGGAACATCGTCTCAAGTGATAGGCAACACTGAAGAGTCGAGTACCAGAAGGGAGTTACATATATCCTGATGTGTGCTGGAAGTGATTCTATCACTTGGAAGTGTAAATGAACTCGGTTATACAGACAATATTTCATCAGACATTTTGTTATCGCCAGTGTGTGATTCAACCCTCTGTGAGAAAGTAAAGTTTTCTTCACGGATTGATGCCTCGGCACAGCAAGTTTAGTGTTCATCGTTGACAATTATGTCCATGTTTATCGATATAATTTTTGTTGAATGTAAAAAAGTGCTCATATTTTTCTTTTACCTCTGAATGCCATATAAATGATTTGTCGTTCATTTTTAAGAGTAATTGTATGCTAGAAATCGGTTTGTGTAAAAACCTGCATGGTGTAAGAATTGGGGATGGAGATATGATCATTTCTGTACAGGCGTATTTTTTTTTAAAGTAAAGTTTTTGGAAATCAATTTTTTTTCCATCAAAGGCATTTTCTTTTTAAAGGTAGCAGTATTTTACAACAGTTTTGTTTTTGTCCACACATGGTTTATTTTATGGACATTTATATTTTTTTCATACCGCAAACACGTCACAAATACTTATCATCAGAAATGTTTTGATTGTATGCTCTCCTTCATTTTAAATGTGGGCAAGATGTACTTTATTCAAATCAACATTGTCATTGATTTACTTAATTCCACTTAAGTAGGTAGATATAAATGTTATAGATCATTAGATATTCATTTTTATACTATCCATCCATCTTATTTTACCTTTTATCTATAAGATTATGTTCATCTATTTTTTTATTTAGCTATTTCATGTTTATAATCTTTTTTAGAAGTTATGCAAACTGATACCGTTGATGTGTTATTTTCATGATAATTTTGAAGCTGAAAATCCTTTAGTGATTGTAAGACTTGGAAAGAACCACGTCAGAAGGAGAAACAAATACGTGTAATGCAGAACGCGTACTATACACCTTAATTTCAAACAGGGTGATGCAGCAGAAATGATAGCAGATATAAGCTGAAAAGTTGATGAAGGGGGAAAAAGAGGAGTTGAGAACTGTAAGTGATAGAGACCAAAGCCCATTCCACCACAGCAGTATTAACAAAATCCGTCCAAACCCAGAAAGTATGATACCGTTTCGAGAGCTACAATTATCGTCCTTTTGGTGCTGAGATTGCAGTAGAAGTGGCAGCTGCAGTTGATATGGCAGTTGTTTTCTCGCCCCTTGTTGGGGGTAGGTTAAATTGGGGAGGGGGGCGCTAGTTGAGGGATAAGCCCCTGCCCCTTCCTGATCAGTTTTGCAGGAAATTCATTAGGGTGGGGGCGGTTGGTTGGATGAAAGCCCCTGCCCCTTCTCAGGATAGAGAATCCTAAATCTGCCTGTGTGGGTAAGAAGGGTGACATGAAGCAAGGGATGCAAGGACACCTCCCCCCTCGTGTGTGTAATGGGGGAGGGGGCAGTAATCATGTCATCTTCTGCACAGGACTGCCTATCATCTGCCGAAAGCAAACTGGACTTTCTCAGCATTGGATTTCCACAGGGGAGCGTGTCATACTTTCTCAGGTTACCAAGAATCTGGGAGATTGCAATCATCGACCGGATCCAACAAATATGCCAAAGCCTCGTCTTCCTCAGTGTTCACTATCATCTTGAATCCTCGGTATAATTCCACTCGTTAGATCTTCAGTGATGCAGTGCTGCTGCATAACGTAAGCTGTCCTCCAAAGTGTGTAATTCAGTATTGCCGCTGCAATACAGACTCGATCCTTGTGCATGAAGTGATTTTGCGGGTAAGATTGATGTTCTTCGTGCTGGAATGAATCTTTATCAGTTCTTAGATCCATTGTATACCAAACAACTCATTCCTTGGATAAACCTCAGGTCAAACAATTTTTACTGTAATAGTTGATGTATTCATTACGCAATAGATTCTCTCAGAGGGCTTGTTATAATTAACAGGGTGTGACAGTTCTCCTGTTACTAACCGAGGATAATGTCTTCGTCTTGAAACATAGTAGATGCAGTTGGGTAGATAAGCGATTCTACAAAAAGCAGCATGTCCATTAGGCTATAAATGTGCACTCTTGACAACTTTTCAAGTACATTCCTTGAAATTCAAAAAAGGAATTTCATTGAAAGGTACTCTGGCTATTAGCGCAACAGACATGAAGCATTATGTAGAATGCCCATGCCCATAGGTCTAATTCTGGCCTTCTCTACCTGCAGCTAACCACAATGAATATAACAGACAAATAGCGTGGGAAAAACAACTCTCATTCAAACCTGTTAACAATTATTCCCTTGACAAAAGAAATTCCCTTGTCTGGTGTTCTTAAAAAAATAATGAGTAGCAGGTGTATTTTTTAAAAAAAATAATGAGTAGCAGATGTATTTTTATCTTTCCACAGAACACCAGTAAAGGGTTAATTTTTGTTCTTTTTCAGACTCATTGTATAAGTTTGAATGTGAGTTGTTTAATCTGTCCACTCTGATGGTCTGTTTTATTCATACATGTAGTACAGATGCCAACAGTTCGAATATGCATGAGAATAAAAATTAAAATGAGAATTTTCAGATGAGCCAATAGTCTTCTCGCAAGAGAAAGCATTATAACAGTAAAGATAAGGTTGTTCTCATTAGAAACTATTTGGCTTAGCTGTATTGTGATTGTCATTTCAATTTGCATCCCTATTTATATTCTTGAATGTTTGCGTTGGGTATTTTCCTGGTGTTGGCCCGTGATTAGTCCGTTCTTGTTATTTATTATTGCTTTTATTAATTTTTTTCCATCCACATTTCCTCTTGGAATATGACAATGCTCATTCAGGTATTGCTCATACCATGTATTAATTATGTTTGTTAAGCACATAGGGACGTCTCTACGTATTTTGCGCTATATAAAAATATCATTATTATTGTTTCAGACATTATGTATTTGCCTGAATTTGCAACGATCTCGGTCCTTGGGCAATCAGTGTTTGGGTTTTGATCAATTGTAGGCATGTTTCATCGCCCGTTAAACATCATTACCAAAGAGGTTTTTGAGGCCTTTTTTCATCGTGCAATGGTCCAAATTATGGTGTTGGTGTTCAGCTTGGACCTATTTATGCCAACCATGTAGAAAGCTTGTATCGAGTTTTCTCAATTTACTTTTATTCCATCTTTGGAACATATCTGACTAATTCTGGAAATACACAAGTGTCATTCTTGTGTGCTATAATACACAATCTATAATGAAATGTTGTCTTTTTGTGCTATCTAAAGCCTATAAACACAGTACTTGCCTATTGGAATGTATGGCTGAAAATTGGACATTCCATATTTTTTTTCCTAAGTGCCAAAAATTGTGAAATATTTTTTTTTAAACCGTTAGTAACATAATATGAACTATGCAAATGTTAGATTATGCATTTTATCTTTCCTCCTGTCTTGTCGACAACAATCAGAAAAGGTGGCTGAGTTTTCAGGGATTTGCCGGGAGTGACCCTGCATTTGGTAAGAGGGAAGTTGGACCCTTGCAATTCAGGGAACTTATTATCAAGATCTTGAATTTAACCCTTTAGTTAACATCCTTAGTTCTTTCCATGAAGTCCACATTGAGGCTGCTTAGCTGAACAGTCAGAAAAGCTAGTCTTGCTGGTCATCCATGGAGATTGCTGTTGGATGTAAATTGTGCTGTTGGAGTAAAGGATCATTTGAGAATTGGTTGAATTATTTGATGGATAACATGTGTCTGGGTGAGATCCATGTTATCCACTAGATAAATTCACCAATGACTCTCAAGTTTGCTTGATACCTTGTAGCCATTTGCTTGGTTCTTCCCGCACCCTTTCAGCCAAAAGGGACAGATTCACTCAGTGTTGGTCTGTCTGTGCTCCTTCAGCATACAGTGCATCAAGTTTGCTTGTGTCTTTTGGCCATTGACTTGGTTCCTTTCGTACGCTTCGAGCAAAGAAGGAGCATCAAGTTCACTCAACAGCTTGTAGCCATGTAAATGGCTCATTCCGCACCCTTGGAACACACGAGGGGCAGCCAGTTCGCTTCTTGTCTTGTGGCCATTGCATTGATATCCGTCTGCGCTGTTGCATAGGTAAGGAGCATCGCTTGGAGCAATTCAAGATACATTGTCTTCAGATCATCTTGGAAGGCTCTTCACCATCAGTCCCATTTGATCGATTGGAATAACCCTGGACCTGTCGCGGAAAAGACGGGTCTTAGGAAGGGATGCTCTAAAGGCGGGGCATCTTTCGGCGGTTTCCGTAAACTTGTCAAGCTGGAAAGGGAGACAGACGTCAAGTAAATATCGTGTGGAAAGGCATGGACCAAGCAGTCTGAGCCTGTTCATAGGTGTCAATGTATTCATTAGAATAACCCTGGACCTGTCATGGAGTAGACTAGTCTTGGGGAGAAGCTCGAAAGGTGACGCATCTGTGAACACATTCCGTTCGTCAAGCTGGAGGTTGATGGACCTTCCAGTGAAGATTGTGTGACAACGCATGGGCCTAGCAGCCTGAGCTTGCATATTCCCTTTGATCCAATGGAATAGCCCTGGACCTGTTGATGAGAACGGGTCTGGGCGAGGAGTTTCTTCCATTTGTCTAGCTCGATGGAGACGGATCTCCTAGGAAAGATTCTGTGAGAAGGCAAGGGCCTCGATGGCCGAGCCTGCACATCTACTGGATTAACCCTGGCCCTGTCAAAGAGAGACCGGTTTGGGGAGAGGATATTAAAGAGGTGGCATACCCAAGGACGGTCTCAATAGGAATTTGTTACGTAATCCTTCATCAGTTGGATGATGTCTCTGAATGAAGGGTCTCACGGTGGAAAAGTTCCGTTCAAAGTAGACCGGGATAATTCACTGGTCAAAGGGACAATCTTTTATCCCTTTATCCTCCTGGGTGAGGAGGTTATTGGGGTGAAAGATCTAGCTCTGTGGATACAAAAAAAAAATCGGAAATGGGCAGAACGGATAATTTCAAACAATCTTTTATACCTTCGTTCTCTCTCGGGAATATTGAGAAGAATGGATAAAGGGTTTAGTGGTGGCAATTCTTCTAGTCGATGTGGACTTGAGGAATTGAAGGGCAAAACAAATGGTCTCGTAAAACAATCTCTTGCTCCATCATTGTTGCTCTGGATTAGGAGAATGATGATGGGGTGAGAGGTTTACAGGGGGATATCTTTTATTGCTTTGGAGTGGAGTAATCTAAAGCGCGCAAAGATTTGGAAACCCTTAATGGAGGATGTCTTGATCTAAAATCAAATGAAGGTTACGTCAAAAGCGTTTGGTTATCAATGCTTGAAGGGTTACGGTGAGAACTTGTACTAAGAAGGTCAACCCTCGGCTCATGTGCATCAAATGTAATGGGACAAGAGCTGACAATTTCCCAAAAGAAGTAGGAGTGGTTATTAGCCTGAAAAGCATTACAAGCTTTTATTAGTCACCTAATCGGGAGCAAAGAATGAATGCATGGATTTTAAAGCAGCTGACAAAGAGTGGAAGAAAGATACAGGACGTCTTTAAGAAAACTTGAGGATGCAGAATTATTTTTGGTTTTACATTGATTAGTACTCCATTCCATTTCGATGTAAAGCTAGTTTGTGTGTTGAAAAGAAGAAGTGGTGGGTGACCAACCTCTTGGAGTATTCACATGATGTTAAGGTTCAAACATGTTGAGTTGTCAAAAGTGTTGACAAAATAAAACGCATTTACAGCAAAGACAAATTTGTGTATTCATTTGTGTCTTAGAAAAAGTATTTTCGTTATAACAGTACAGTATAATATATGCGCAACATGAAAAAGTGACCTAGCTGCTCATGTTTTACCCCCGACAAACACAAAAAATAGTTTTCAGTAAATTCAAACCCATCTCACCACAAATTTTCGGAGAAAAGATTATATTGTGTTTACAGTGGAAACTCGGCATAACGAGTTGCATGGGGGCCATCCAAAATACCTCGTCATAGCTGGGTTGCATAACAATAATCTATAAAGAGCTGGAATCAGATTTTTATCTCTTTATATTAGGCATTTCGTTATATCAGATCTCTTTATACTGAGTTTCCACTGTACGTAGATATAACAAAAATATTACGGGAGAGATAGGTAGAGGGTATGAGGAAAAAAGGAAGATCATGTGGGAGATAATCTATGAGAGGGATGGGGAGAGCCAGAGAGAGGGAAGGAGCGGGTGGGGTTTTGTTTCATAAAGCTGTTTGTAGATCTAGGCACGACTGGTAGCCCTTTCTCAGGTGTGATTTAGCAACAGTTCACATTGAGTGCATCAAATGGTCAACTGTCTTTCGTAGAGTCGTGCATAGCTCTATGAACAGCTTTATGAAGCACAGCCAGTGATCGAACTATTTTATCATGAACTGTCCATAGGCTTTGCATCAGGAGACGGTCCCGACAAAGCAAAATATTTACTTTCTTCTGTCCAATAGTATTACTCTTGTACAATTTGGATTGACAAGAGCGACAAAGTATGCTATTTTGTAAATTTTGGAGAGAGCGGGACCGTCAGAGATAGAGAAAGAGGTGGGAAATGGGGGGGGGGGGGGGGGGGG
>BQKZ01003649.1:71743-83374 GCA_036244855.1 Temnopleurus reevesii
CCCCCCCCCCCCCACCCAAAGGGAGCTCCATTGACGTCTCGACACAGGCGAATGTGCAAATAGCATTTGTTCTACGTACCGGTATTTATATTCTGCTTATGCATTTTTACTTTATTCCTTGTACCAGGGAATTAATTGCCTGATTGTGCATACATTTCATTTAATAACGATTTTTAATATACCCAAAAATGTCTCTGCGGTATAAAGTAGCTGGTATGCAATTCGTCTCGCTGTTGACAGACATCATTAAAAGTTATTACAATGTACTTTATCACACTATAAAAGGATTGATAATGATACCACGTATGGGTCAATGAATGATCGGGAATAACCTGGGAATAAATAACCTTGAAACACAGCAAAAAGTACAAAGTAAATAAACTGTAGCACTGTAAGCAGAAGGGACATTGGAATTCGACAAAGCAGGCAAAGTCTCTCGACAAAGTAAACACAGTAAAGTCCCAGATGCGACACATGTTAAAAAAATGTCCACATAATGAGAAGGATGTATATTTGTTTGTGTCCGTCTAGCTGTTGTTAATGCTTTGAATGGAGGTTGTTTACCTTATTCAAGGCCTTGTTCTCTTCTGCTCACTGTTCTACTATGATTTGAGTTTATCAGACATTACTTTTAAGTAAAGTAAACAATATCATTCAAGCATTCACAATCATAAGAGATGATTACAAGCGAACGTCCCAGATGCGACTTTTGTTCAACATTTTCACAGAATGAGAAGGATGTATATTTGTTTATGTCCGTCTAGCTGTTGTTAATGCTTAAATGGGAGTTGTTTACCTTATTCCAAGCCTTTGTATCTTCTGCTCACTGTTCTACTATGATTTGAGTTTATCAGACATTACTTCTAAATAAAGTAAACAATATCATTCAAGCATTCACAATAGCTTCATGATTGCAAGAGAAAGTCCCAAATGCGACTTTTGTTCAACACTTTCCACAGAATAAGAAGGGTGGATATTTCTTCTATGTCCATCTAGCTGTTGTTAATGCTTGAATGGGAGTTGTTTACTTTGTCCAAGGCCTTTGTCCCTTCTGCTCATGGTGCAGACAAACTGATCACATGACCAAACACATGACCTGTAATCTATCATCATCATCCACTGAAACATTAAAATCACAAGCAATTAAATTATATATTCAGCATACGTGAATGAATCGCTACCCGGACATTAATGACTGCATTTTCTACTGTAAAAAACTCGAGTGAAAAGAAAGATGATAGGGAGATAACATTTATACGAATTGTTGGATGTTCTTTGACCGGGGTAATAATATCATTAGAGCGCTTCGGACCGTGTGGGAAAAGCCCATAAGAAATATCATTGTCAATTATTATTACTAAGTATTATTATTATTATTATTATTATTATTATTATTATTATTATTATTATTATTATTATTATTATTATTATTATTATTATTATTATTATTATTATCATTATTTTATTATTATCATCATCATCATCATTTATTGTTATCATCATTATATACCATATTTTCTTTTAGGCGGTATCAATCGAATAAATGGGATTTTCCCGTCTCGTAGAAGGGCACAATCAAGGAGAAGAACATTTGTCTTTATAAATGAATGAGATCGATTGCGGCTGACCATTCATTATGTTACCATCCGAAAGACATGTGCGAGGCTTGAAATTGGAACCTCCGACCACAGTTCGAGGTTGGACCCTTATCACACGCGTGATACATATACGGTATACATCTCTCTTATAATAAGAGAGATGTATAGGTATGTACTGGCCAACAGTTTGCACATGTGTATCAATCAGCGCATCGACAACAAAAAAAATAAAATCATAACAACTGTGAAATCCATGATGCTGATTATCTGTGACACACTGTTGTCATGGTAGTAATGGTAGATTTGTCAAAAATTTCATATTTAAATCAACGGACCCCAAAACTCGGGTGACATGAGTACGCAACAGTGGGCGTTGTCGCGCACATACTGCCAGAGACCACTGGCCTTCATTAGGAGGCCCTTATCCAGTTATCAAAACAAATCAATCGAAACATCAGTTACCTGACAGCGGATTCTATTCATCTAATACACTGACAATAATCTTTAGTAACATTGTATAAAATCGTTTTAATCGATTTAAACGATTTTTAAAACAATACAATTAAGGACAAGCGTGCAAAGTCACGGGTACTACGGTGTGCAGGGTTTATACCACTATAAACATTGTATGATGATTCACCAGGCTTCCGCAGATTTGACTATAGAGGCTGACTCGGTCAAACCTTTGCGTTTTTAGCCGGCGTCGGTCTAGCGTTTTTTTACATTGAAAACGCTCACTGGACGCACAAAGACGCAGGTCATATGATGGACTGACGTCAGTCTATCGTCAGTCCATCGTCTGATCAGCGTATACTGTGCACTCGGGAGCGTTTTTTGATCTAAAAACCGCTGGGCGGACGCAGGCTAAAGACGCAAAGGTGTGAATCGGTCTTTAGCACCAATTAAACTTGAAAATCAACAACAGGAATCCTATCCCAAACAAAATATTGACATTGCGGACACGAATAAACACACCATTTTATTATACGCTGATGATGCTTTTCAAAGAAATACATTATCTCAGATTAATGAATACAGACCAGTCACGGAGGGGGGGGGGGGCACCCCCTAATTTTCCTTCAAGTAAAAAACAATCTATTCCACAAGTGAGGACTTTTTGGGGGGAGAGGAGGGGGAGGCTTGCTTTTCAGTTCACCGATGAAACAACATGATACACTTTGTTAAACTTTAAGCCCCATTGCACCCTACCAGAAATAGTGAAGGGTTTCCAATTTATTTATCCACATACACTAACATCACAGCGCAGTGGAGTGTATCCATATAGTGACTGCGCTATGTACATTATCTAATTATTTTTTTTGCGAAATTGGGTGATCGAAAGGTTGAATCGCTTGTATGAAATCGAAAATTGGCTGGGAAAACCTTATTGCAGGACAGTCATGGGGAAGGGTATGCGTGTGGACACTCCTCACTTAAAATCGCCAAAAAGTCTGCGCGTTTAATAAATCACATAACTAACTCCCAAATTGAGTATCTTTATACTAGTTTCATTTTGCTTGCTTTTCAGGTCGTCTGCTGTCCAAAAGGACTCATTCTGACCAGATAGGCACCCCATATCAGCCATAAAGAAATAGTTGGCAAAGGTCATTTCATGATGTCCATGGAAAAGTTAATCGGAGAAAAATTATATTGCTCCTTTTCTGTCTTTCAGTAAATCACATTTTCAATTTTGATTTTTACGAAATAAAAGTAATAAACAAAACATCAAAATGTAGCATAGAATAGTATTTCCTAACCGTTCTTGCTTGCTAATTCTAACAAATCAAAATATCAAATCAAATGCTTTATATTGAACGCGGAAGTGCCGAAGACTTGATTGAAGGTGAGGTTGACTGGGAATGAGGAGGTCGTGGGTTCGAATCCAGACTGGTATACTCCCAAGTCATCTGAGAGAGAGAGTCATCTCATCGAGCATCGAGAGTTAAATCAAAAGTCGAGCGCCAATTCAATTCTCCTTTGTGATGATATTCCAATCGAAACCGGCTTGTGATTATTGTGTTTGCACAGTTCAATAAGGGTATATTGATTTATTGCCCCATGACCCACTTCATTTTCCGGAAATAGTTTATATCGTGTTGGAAAGTCGTTTGTGTACTGGGTAGAACTTACAAATAAACAGTATCCTTCGTCAACAAATCGGATAAACAAGAAGCAATACATGGATCACTTCGTGGTAACCCATTCGAAACGTTATTTGAATGTTTTCGGACATCAGAAGAATGTTGTCAAAACTATAGATCCCGTTTTGTCTTCTTTGGTTGAAAAGGAAACCCACCAAGGTCAGTGAATCTGTAATTAAATTGTTCAGTGAAGGATACTATATTAAGAGATGGAGGCACGTGGAAACATTTGCACGTGCTGCTACGGTATTTTCAAGATTTGTTATTCTTTTAGGATGGGTGGATCCCGGAGCTGGTTCAGCGGCCCTTTCATTTTTTGGCTGAGCATTAATTTTTTGGAGCTCACTTTTTGGAGCCAGCGACAGTCACAAGCCTCCACACTGTGAGCAGTCTCAAGACCCACCTATTTAAACAGTTATCATGGTTATAATTTAATTTTGTAGTACATTTTTGGAGGCGTACACCAAGTTAGTTTATATTTAGGTATTTTGTTTTCTATTAATTATGTACTATGTATTGATTTGTTCTTTATTACCGGTGTTATGATTAGACAGACCACCTTTGCGCTTTGAAACAACTGTATAAAGCGCCTTTTAAATTATTATTATTATTATTAAATGACAAATTATTTTGACAAAGTAACTTACATTTTAACAATAGATGCACAAACAAGGAAATTGTCTCCCTCTTATTTTGCGGGGAAATGGCGGAGAAAATTGATGTTGGAAAGGTGTCACACCCGTCCTGTGAATAAAGAGGAGATATCATCTTCCTGTGTTCGCATCCCCTTCTCCTCCATCCACTCGTCTTCTGTCATATTCCCTTGTCTTCGGGGTTAATAGACTTTTACAGGTGCGTTTTAGTTCTGACATTTTCAGCAATAAATCTCATCAGGGTTTTATGTGTTAACACAAAATGTGTGGAAGATTTGTCTTAAAGTCTTAAATGTGTTCCAAACGATAGCAATGAAAGGGAGTAACGAGGATTCTTGAGTACATCCGATCGTAAAATTCACGGTCACGTTGAAAACCGACCTAAAATTTCCAGACTTCAAGTACAAAAGCAAGGTTATCAGCCTAAAACCGAATGATTTGCAGTCCCAAATGTGTTGATGGAATATTTGGTCTTTACTTTACCACCGACGGGACAGGACCAACATTATTACGATCCTATAGCACACCTGTTGCGAGGACGTAAATCGAGCGTAAATAGCGCGCGAAAAAAATCGTCTGCTAACGCGCCGATGAATGATAATTTTGTTGTCGCCCCTGATTCGCCGCTTGTTTGCTCAACGCAGTTTCATTCATCGTGAGCCCCCGTCTGCGACAGCTCGGTACAAAAAGTGCGATTGCGTGGCGGATCTGGTGTGTGGTTTGTGAGCGTTCAGAGGTGAATCTGACGCCATCGTCACAACAGGATAAAGGATTCTACTCCAGAAAGTGAGATGTAAACTGGAAGGTGAAAAGGTGTTGGATTCTCAATTCTTGACTCCCGTGTGCTTTCTGACACCCTTCGATGACACCATTCCTTCCGTTGACTTAGACAGAAAAATTCATCGTTTTGGAGGCCCGATTTTCGAACTCTGATTGAGTTTGTCTGTTCCTAAACTTGTTTAGAGCTGGGCTGAGATTTACCAGGACATAGTCTTCATCCTTATTTGGATCTAGCATACTCTCTCATTCTAAGGTAAGTTACGATGTTAGTGTTTTCACATTTAACGCACTTTTGTGTACTTATCTTCCAAACATTTTTTCCTTCCTCCATCTTGTACAATCTCTTATTTGTTTTTGCCCTCTTCAAAATGATATATACTCATTCATTTTATTTACTCTCCCTTAAATAGACCATTAGATTTGTTGTTATGGCGATCTCAACACAATCTATGCTTTCATGATACCCGCCTCCTTTGATTTCATTACTTTGTCATGTTTGCATTAATAATGATAATAATGAACATCTTTTATATAGCGCTTATCAACTCTTTATGAAGAATTCTCTAAGCGCTCTACAATTGCAGCATTATTAACCTGGCTTTAGCCCGGCGGCCACTTTATTAGCGCACTTGGCGTTTCAAGGATATTCCTACCAGGTACCCATTCACCTCACCTGGGTTGAGTGCAGCACAATGTGGATGAAAACGGCGCCTCCGTGTCTGTTGGTGAAAAGGGAAAAAAATCTTTAAATAAATTAAATTCAATGTTTAGAATCTCTTGCTATATTCTAACTCTATCCTTCATTTCGATTACTTCCAGTTATAGTCCTTATTTCTGAAGAAAAAAAAACCACCAATCACTCCATTATTGTGCTTGCTAAACGCTTAAAGTGTATATTTATGAAGTACTTGTGATATACTCAGCCTTGAATATTCTGGGCGGAGTAGGGGTAAGGGTCTACATTTCTCGGTATTGTTTCCTATCTTGTGAATGTTGGTAGTGCTCAAACATGACACTAAGAGATGACAAACGGTAGGGATCTATGTTTAAATCAGGGAGCAGTGTTTAACGTTCCTTGGTCAAATATATTTATTAAATGACTACACATCACTGTGATCATCGTGAAATTCAATTCAATTCAATTCAAAATAACGTTTATTTTTTTCTTCAACAATCAAATTTCTGTATACATCAATACAATATTCAAAATAGAAAATCAAATGTCAATAATATACAGAAATAGCATAAACAAAATACATACAAATTAAAGGAAAGGGCGCAGATGAATGTCCCGACTCAATCTATTGCATGTTGAATCTACTTTCTCAAAAAGCGAATTCGACCCTCGATAGATCAGATTTGATTAATGTTTATGATCGATTGTATACGCCCAACTTGATCATGTTGATTGTATTCGGCCACATGCAACTATTTGGCAGTGAGAAATGACTTTAATTTTGTAATGAAAATGACTTATTATTGATTTTATAAGTCTCTTGTATTTTGTATTTCATGCATTTTCAAATTGTATTGTAAGCACACATTTTTAGTCTTCGGACTTTTTGATGAGTATGTTTTATTGATAAAACCGAATTCAAATGTTAAGATTCGCTCCTACTTTCATTTACAAAAGTCTCAATTCTTAATTTTCTGGTAAAAAAAAGAAACTTATATTAGACATAAAATGAGGCCAGCCTTGCATGATTATCGTAACTATGACCGTGCATAGGAATATATGTATTTTCTTGCTAGTGTTTTAACTTTTTTTCTGGTGGTATCTAAAAGTCGAATCGGTGTAAAATGAACACCCTGGTTTTTGCTATGCATGAAGCCACTTTTGTCCCTGGTCATATAGAACCCGGAAGCAATACGATTCAACACGACTCCTTGTTATTTCACAGTTAGCTGCCTCCGAACATAGAGTCGTGTTGAATCGTGTTGCTTCCGGCGCCCTATGTGACTGGGGCCTAAACGTATGACAAGCACCACTGAGCTCTTTGATTAGCGTCTCTAATCGATCCAATGCTTCGAGTCCTGTCTCTGATGGTCAAGTGTTCAGTCTCGGACGCGCCCTTCAGATGGTGACATTAAAGATCATTACTCTTTTCAAATCTTTAATGAGCCGTGTAAAGGGCGACTCACACCTTTGCGTTTTTAGCCTACGTCGACCCAACGTATTTGGAAATTAAAAACGCTCCCTGGCCTGAAGTCCGGGAAGCACAAAGACGCAGGTCATACGTTGGACCATAGACAGGAGTGGTACGTTTATGGTTGGACCGACGCTCGATGGTGTACGCTCCTTGAGCACAAGCCGAACGTCAGTCCACCGTCATATCCGCGTACACTGTGCGTCCAGGGAGCATTTTTAATTTCCAAATACGCTGGGCCGACGCAGGCTAAAACCGCAAAGGTGTGAGTCGGCCTTTACAGAGTGTAATAAAAACTTTGACACCTCTTCGTGAAAGTTCCTTTTCTTTGTGCACACATTTTGGAAAGAGTGTGAACCTGTCTCAGTCACACATTGGATTGAATCCATTTAACCGTTTGACTTCTGGAACCCCCCCCCCCCCGGGTAGTCCCTGGACAAAGTCTATAGGAATTACAGAACACAGCAGTCAATGGGTTAATGTAGTCTGGCTTAACGAACTGTAACTAACTAAATTTGTATTTCAAGGCGTTTATCATTCATTAATGAATATTTAAGCCAATGCTTACTAATATAGTGTACATCAAGAATTTATGCAGGTATCATGTCACATAGGCCTATATACTTTTGCGGTATCTTGATAACGATTGAGTTACAACACTTGAAAATCAGTATGAGTACTTTATATGTTGCTATATCAGATAAGCTGCGGATAAGCTCACGGGTTGCCAGAAACATGAAGAACAATCTTTGCGTATAAAATTTGAATACATTAGTAAAGTCGCCTATTGGCAACGTATGCCAAACGAAAAGTGAGTATATTTCACGGTCCATATACTCGTGAATACACAATGGACATTTTTGGCTAACACTGAATTCGTTCGGCTTGGGGTCGACACGGGCGCATGTTAACGTCAACCAAGTGTCTTCTCTGCTTCTTTTTGCGTATTTAAGGAATAATGAATTAATTAATTACACTCACACTGCAAACGTGAGACTGAAATAGTTAATAGACCAATTGATATTTTCAGAAAGTGTCAATTTTTTATCCCAAGCAGAGGCATATTTTGGTTCCTAAGTTCAATCGTTCAGTTGGTGTCAATATTGAAAATCACTACCGTAAAATAATTTACTGACAAATAGGACTAGTTTGGATACCTATCGCCCTATTTAGTCGCATTGTCCTGTCCCCTTGGAAGTATCGTTGGGTAAATATGATATCTAGATATGCGACTAATTTGTGCTTGCACATGAACAGGCTATCAACAATAAAAACTATTCAAAGGAGGCGTGAATGTTTTCATATTTTTTGTTCAAATAGTTTTCTCGTCTAACAGTTTGCACTTTCGGTAAAGGTTAGCTCGTTTTTTTAAAGGGAAATTATTCTAGTGGTTTTTGCAACGAATTACTGGACCTGTATGCATTTTGTTGATTCATATTTGGAGAAATTACCAATCTGTAAAGCCAGCTTCATTAATTTGTAGGCCGTTATGACAATGACGAAGTTTTGATACATCATATTTTGGCGATGTAAATGGTCAAATTTGGATCACTTTCAACAAAAACTGTTTGCATTGCACTGAAGAACATTTTTCTTCTTTTCTTTCTCCTCCCCTAAAAACAATTGTTTATGTGCTCACGAATCATGCTTTTTTAAAACAGTTCGTAAGTAAAGGTGGAAAAAATTAATTTGATTGATTTTGGAACAGATGTCACGTAGAAAATAAGACCTAGAATGGAGTAAAACGATTATACTCAGATAATCATACACAAAATCACTGAAAATGGCGAAGAAGTAGGTTGAGCAAAATGGGTTAGCTTAGCAAAACCGTACTTCAGGTGCATGCCATAGCAGGGGGGCGTCTACCCTTTTAGTCCCTGAGGCCCGATTCTCTCTCAAAATTTTCTTCAAAATTTACGATTTTCCCAAAGATTTTTCGACAGTATCAATGGAGAAAAACAATTTTCTTTAGATCATTCACTTTTATCCGGATGTTGCTCAATAAAGGAAATTACAAAAAGTGTAAGATCTCATAAATCATCAATTTTGAGCACAGATGGTACTTGTTTTAAGTTGATTCGATTGTGGAAGCGAGTTTGGAATTTTGGAATTGGAATTTATTCATTTGAACGTCATTGACATGTACAGCCAACATTTTGTTCTGATTACATTTTTTTCATACACTTTGTTTATTACTTGTAAAGAAGTTGGCTTATATTCATAAAAGACATGAATATCATAGTACTCGCTGCAACCGAGTAAAAATCGCCCCTCAACAAAAAGAAGTATTAACCACAATTTTCAAAGTGCGCTTTCTTGCATAAACATCATTACTATAAACAACAATATAGTAGATACCCCCCCCCCCCCCCNAATACATTTTTTTTTTTTCAAAAGTCGAGAAAATTAGTTCAAATGCTTTGTACACACAATAAAAGCTAGGACTACTACAGAACACCCTTTTTGATGAATATCTATAGACGCATATGTCAAAGCATAAATGTATGAGCCAAAATATGTTTTTTCCTTCATATTTTCAAAACATAATAATGGTTATTACTTCGTTTTATCGTTGGAGGTCAGTAAAGTCAAAGCGAGATCTTTCATTTCATTTGGCATTTCATCCATGACAATTTGAAATGTGATTTAGCAATCAAAATATAATTTTTTAGTAGTGTAAACGAGTACATCGAAACTGCCCCAAGATTTGTCAAAAATAATTTCTTTCTTACATATTGTCTCATCTGCAATGGAAGCTTTGTCATTGTAGCATTTCTCATGCTTCCGTAACTGCTGTCACTTCCAATACAATGGAAGTTTAAAAGGGAATCCATGTGTTTTAAGAACTTGCAGAAACATAAGTTGATCGAACTGTAAAAATCTGAACAAAGTCCAATGATTCGTTCAAAAGTTCTTTTTTATCCTTAGACGAGGAATTAATGAAAAATACATAAAGATGAATACAAAAATCACATGTTCAAAGCGACGTGACAATGCAGACCAGCATGTTGAAAATAGGATTTCCACTTTTTCAGTAATATTCTCGCATAGGGATCCTTGAGTCAGCAACAATTTTTGTGTATAAAACTTTGACATAAATATTGTACACTATTTAAATGCGAATAATTGCAGTGACTAGTCATAAATGTAATTCAGAATTTCATTGCATCAATAAAGATTTTCAGATGCATAGGGTTTGATTATCCTGTGTATAACGTTGGTTATTAACGCGCATGTGTGACTTTACTCTCGCGCTTAACTTTCTTGTATTTTTACCAATCCCCTTGTTTGGTTATTTTTCAGTGCATGGTGAAAGTCGTCAATATCTGTTTGTGCATACCTCGGAACTCCAATTCGTTTCTTCTTGAGCAATGACGTGAAACAAGACAGATATTCTAGGTATTCGAAACAAATTGTTAAATTGAATCACACCGCGAAAAGTATTTTGGATGTTAAGCCCCGGTCACATAGGGCCCCGTAAGCAACACGATTCAACACGACTCTTTGTTCGGAGGCAGTTAACTGAGAATTAACAAAGAGTCGTGTTGAATCGTGTTGCTTCCGGGGTCCTATGTGACCAGGGCATTAGCCAAGTGGGCATTTAGGCTTAAGCCACTCTCAGTAAAGCATGTTTTACACAAAAGTTTTTAGAAATATATTAGGATGACTTATTCTTTTCATGCTTTTCGGATCAATCCATTATTTAGATGGATGCGCTTAGATACTTGTGCATTTCGTTCACCTTGTTTTTCTTTGTTCGAAGCCTTTGGAATTTGCTCTCCTACCAATAAACTTCTTGACTGTATTTGGCTTTCCCTATTTTAAAAACTTTCACGATGCCCACACACACTTTATATTGCATTTATCTCTTTCTTCTTCCTCTTTTTGATCGCAAAATTGAGCTTATTAAATTTACCAGTTTCTAAGACGTTCCCGCATCAATTACAAGATTATTCGGATACTGTACATAACTGCCATTTAATAGTCGCTACTTCTAAAAAGTAAAAGCACAAATTAGCAAAAAAGAAAAAAAAAAGGAAAAAAAAATATGGCAAATATAAGCTTACGTACGGGTTATAATTATGTTTGCAATCTATGTATTGTTACGTTATAACTACCAAGCAGTCTTAATAATTACTGTACTTTAAAAAGTTTTTTCCTACTTTCGTTCACAATACAGCATTAAATTCGTTGAAAGATACGTACAAAATAAACAACAAAAATCGAAACAATACAAAAAGCAAAAAGTGATATTCACGTTCAGGCTCTAGTGGGAGACGAGCGGGAGGGGGGCTGTCTCTTATACACATCT
>BQKZ01003650.1:5095-18164 GCA_036244855.1 Temnopleurus reevesii
CGGCAGGCAATATCAATATAAATAGTTTTTACTCATTCTTTTAAAAGAAATTTAATTGACTATGTTTATGAGAAGGAAGCTAATTTCTATCTCCATCTAGATCTCCTTCAAGCCAGTCATGGCAGCCTCCTTCTCCCTTGCGTATCGGTCAAGCTCCTTGTGTCTGGCAAGGAGAACATGAGAGAAAGAAATAGGCAGGCAACATAAGTAGTTTTCACTCATTCTTTGCATTTATTTGCTATACGGCATTTCATTTATAATGATAACAAGTTCTTCTTCCGTTTTGTCTCCACATGGGTCTCTTTCTCTTTTAGCTAATTGATATAGTTGACAAAAGCAGCATATCCATTAATGCCATTACCATGGTAGATATCAGAGATGCCAGTGATTCTAGAATATTAATAAGTGTTGGGCGAATGGCTCATTGGCTATTGTTATCAAATTTTATCACACAAGAAATAATTTTGTTCATCTATTTATTTTTTTGCCAATTAAATTATATACTCATGCATATTTCGGAATTTTCGGTATCTCTACAACACATTATATAACAGATAAAGGGTTCTTATGAAGGCATATATAGGAAATTGTTAACTCACTTTCTATTGAATTCTTCCTCAGCTCTCTGGACTGCTTGTTTTTCATACACCACCAGGGACTCAAGTTCAGCAATCCTACAGTCAAGTATCAAAATCCAAATATCAATCATTAGAATATTGTGAAATAAATAAGAGGATGGGGGGAGGGTGAGGATAGAAGGAGATAAAAAGGGGGAACGTAATTATTACATTCAGCCATTAAGAATCGTGTTAAAGGCAATCTTATGTCTTACACTATCAAGGACTGAATAAAATGCATAGCTGCCAACATGACCCAATGGAAATTATTCGTAATCTTCAGATATTTTACTTTGAAATGCATGGTATGAATGTTGCCAAAAGTAGTAATCCTTACTGGTTTTAACA
The DNA here is from genome assembly GCA_036244855.1 of Temnopleurus reevesii. Lineage (NCBI taxonomy): Eukaryota > Metazoa > Echinodermata > Echinoidea > Temnopleuroida > Temnopleuridae > Temnopleurus > Temnopleurus reevesii. The sequence goes on from BQKZ01003650.1 coordinate 6,061, forward strand.
CAAAACTTGACAAATCTTAGGCTCAAATAAGTAATTAGTAAGGATTACTAAGAATAAGTAATACTTGCCAGCTATGAAAATGTATCAGATTCAACCAGTTCTATAGTCATTTGTTCAAATATTTGGCTATAACGGAAATCATCTAAATTTCATGAGATCAATGGTCCTATATATTTCATTACACAACTAATGATCTTAGGCAATCTATAGGTGTGATGCCACACACATTCCTCTCTAAGACAAGGCATCATGTGTGGATATGACCCCATCGGATTAGAATTGGGTGAATGTCATACTATGCAAACTATCTTATCTGTCCTAGGGGGTGTTGCTCAAAAGTTGCAATTGATCGCAAGTTGCAGTTGATCGGAACGCGCCAATCAAAATCATTGTTTCATACGCGTCTTGTGAAATGCGCATATCGCGCGCGAATGGAAATGCGCGTTACAATTTGTAAAGTTGCAATTGATCTGCAGTTGATTTTGAGCAACACCCCCTAGCTTTGCAAAAAGAAAAACAAGGTCTATTGCAACAACAGGCAAATGTAATCATCCGCCACTGGTGGATTTGTGAGTACAAGCTAAGCTCTTACCTGGCATCTTTTATTCCTCTTAGGTCACTCAGTTCCCATTCCGTTTGCTTTAATTTTTTCTTCAGGTCTTCCATCTTGGTGTCATTCTGCTTGAGCTCAGAAGTAGTCTGCTGGCTAGCCCCTCTAACCAAGATCAGTTCCTTGCTCAGTAGCTTCGCCTAAGGGAAGGAACAAAAAGGCAAATGTAATCTATATCACTACTTAACAGGAAAGAACAGGTGGTCTTCAAATGAATGCACCTTTCATTCCCCCCGAGGTCACTCAGCTCTCATTCAGTGTGCTTAGGTTCCTTCTCGAGCTCTTCCATCAAGGTTTCATTCACCTGATCTATGGTCTGCTGGCTAATCCGTCTCACTAAGTCCAGCTCTTTACTCTGCAACTTGGTCTATAATATGCCAGGGAGGTGTAATTTGACATTTTAGGACACCTTATTGTTTAAGGTCTTATATTTTCTGATATTTCAAACAAACTAGTGCCCCCAATACCCAAGTGCATTTATCAAATAAACAAAATTCATAACTTTACACAAAACAACAATCATAAAGTAATAACAATTGGATAAACAAAAAGGAGGACAAATCTCATGGAGAGAGATCAATCTGGTGATTCAAATGTGCTGGTTTTGTTATTATCAAAATTTTCATTCCCTCTTGAGCACATTGATCAAGTCATCCTTTACCTTCATTTCATTGCCAAGCACAGCAGAGCTAAGCTCATCTATCTTAGTCCTATATTCCTTCTCTCTTTAACATTCTCCTAATTAGTAACACTCCTCACCTTCATTTCATTGCCAAGCACAGCAGAGCTAAGCTCATCTATCTTGGTCCGATATTCCTTCTCCCTCCTTCTAGAAGCATCATCAAATCCAGCCGACATCTCCCTACGCTGGATCTCAAGCTCCTCTTCAACCTCCCGTATCCTCCTCTTCATGTCTCGCCTCAGTGCTTCCAGCTCGTCTCGCTCTGCTTGCAACTCCATATCTTTGGATCTGAACAGAAATGATGTTCAATCCAATATATATTCCATTTTTGTTATGTCCCTTGTCATTATTGAAGGACCTGTGCGCATTTTGTAATATAATGGTATCATTATGCCTGAATAGGCATAGGCATCAACCAGTTATCATGAATAAGTTTTTTGAAACCCTTTTCAAGATTAGGGGATGTTAGTGGTTTATTCTTTGCAACAAAACATCTTTGGAGAAACAAATATGTAGTTTTCAATATGTTCAGAAATAATCTTCAAGATATCTCAACTTTTTAAACTCCTCTATACATGTATATTGATGTATATTGGATGAATTGGAAAATTTTGTACCCCATCTGCATATGTGCCAGCAATTAATTCTTGTACCCAATGGGCTTTGAAATGAAAGCATGGGAGAGAAATCTTTAAAGTTCTTGAGTTATTCAACTACATTTAACTCTGCCTAGAATGAACATGACCAAGTCAAATAATTGTTTAAGCCGATGGGAGTTTTTTTAAAAATAATTTAAAAACATGTGTTATTTACATCTTCCAAGTCAAATTATTCCTGGGGTCCCAAGAGATTCAACTTTTTTATGGTGATGATCTGAATGAGAAATGATGTACTCACATCTTATACTGTTCCACTTCATTCTGTTTCTCCCTGATCCTCTGTTGATAATGTCTCTGAAGATCCTCCCTAGCCCTCTCATCCTGGGCCCTCCTTGACTTGAGGTCATCAATCTGGATCTTGAGCTCACTAACTCCTGCGTCGTGGGATTGGAGTCTGGATCTCAGCTGCTCTACAGTCACTTCAAGCCTTAAAAACATAAGAAAGTAATTTAATAATGGACCACTTTTAAAAATTTTGCCTAAAACATGAAAATGTACCATTATAATACATCTATTAATTATGCTTTTCTGACAAAGCCCAAAGCGCTCTAACTATATTATCACCATGTGCAAAGGGTAAACAATAACTTCCACACTTGGGGTGCATTACATGTACCTCGGGGAGCTTCCACTAATTTGTTAGCCAAAAGTGACAACGCAAATCTTTGTATCTTTTTTCAACAGGTACCAATTTAAACACCTGGGTTGAGTGCAGCACAGAGTGGAAAAATTTCTTGCTCAAAGAAATTTAATTAACACCATGGGTGGGATTTGAACAGACAACCTTATACTATTTGAAAGGCAAAAAGATTCAATACACCACAATGCTTCTACCATAGTTGGGTGGGCTAATCATGCTGATGTGAATTTTACATGAAATTACATCAGTTTTATACTTTGACAAAATGAATGATTTTTTTGCACAAAGAAAGATGGATGAAAATACATTCCATACTGACCGAGTGGAGATTCAAATTACACCTTCTCATATCCATATTTCTAAATTTGTGTGAATGGTTGTTACTGGAGACAAGAAAGTATACTGTAGAGTTACTTAGAAATTAGAAAAGAAAAAAAGAAAGAAAGTAAACAGCTGATAAAAAAATTGAAAGCCATCAGGAAGATGCTTTTTTAGATCTGGTCCCAAGTGATATGCTTGATTGCTCAAAAAAGCACTTGAAAACATATCTTCAAGTGGTTTGGGAGAAAGGGAGATTTCTTATTTTCTATTACCGATCCAATTCCTGGTCTCTTTCTGCAAGTAGCTTTAGATTAAACTTGAAATCTTCTTTGAGTGTCTGAAACTTCTCTCGCTGCTCCTTTAAGATAGCGTCTTTCTCCCGTAGACGATCCTCAAGGCTCTTTGCATGCAGTGCCTGAAGATGGCGCCATTCCTGTTCCTTCTCCGCTGCCAGTTGGGCAAAGGAAGCTTCCTCCATGCCGGTCACACAATCTTGACCATTTGCCATGGCACATTTCACTGGAAATTTGTCATATTCTCAAACCTAGATTAGAGATGATTTTTACATAAAATCTAAGTTAGAATCTCAATATAAAAAATCTCTAAAAGTTAGAAAAGATGATTTCATGAACAGTTCAAAATTATTTGAAGTCTTCAATAATTTCATTTCAGGCTAATACATTCAATTGAATTAGTCTTAGATAAAAATAGAAAATAATGTGTTCTGCATATAGTCTATGTCCCAAAATCAAACATCACCAAATGATCTTGAGTTGATTCTAATACAAAGTTTATATTAAGTCGGTTTCACTGATGGTCCCAAGGCCAGGCACCTAGGTTTACTCACACTGGGTTTCCACTCTAAAATTTAAAAAAAGAATGTAACTTTAAACATCAGCAGCATGAATCCAAAATACACACCTCTAGTTCACAACAAGTTCAGAGGGTGACTTTAATTACGTTTCAATTTTTTGAGAAATTCATTGTAAAATGAAAATGAAACGAAAACGATTTTTGTCTCAATAAGAGTAAACTTGTGCTTTAATCTATTGCCTTGGTCCAAAAGCTTCAGACTCACTTATGGCCAGTTTTTCATACAAATTTGTCATTTGCTTGGACCAAAAAAATTGTCAAAAAATGAAGAAAAAAATACAGACCTCACAGGCAAAGGTAGGAGGAAGTTTGTTTGAAGCTTTCGAACTTTGTAAAGCTTAATTGATGCAAATATACATATGAAAACAGTCTCATGGTTTGTACTGGTTTGTAATTGTATAACTTACAAATGAAAGTCAGCCAAAGTGGCAGCTTGTATTTCTGTTCAGCGTCCGGACATACGATTTATTACAACCCGGCCACGGGTCCAGGCTACGGGCGGCTAGTGACTTAGACTTTTAGAGTCGGACATAATAAATTTTAATAAGAGTTAAACTAAGAGACAGACACTAGACAGACATCTTTCTGCAAAAGAATTTCAGGAATATTAAAATATAACCTTTTTTTTTCCTTGGACAGAGAGCATTTGGGCAAGAGAAAATGTTTTATTTCTGAAATTTCTCCACCATGTTTGCACAAAGAAGTCTGTTTAGGCACACCCCCATCCTCTCCCACATCTAAATTCCTTCCTCAGCTCAACGCCTCCCCATGGCCCATTCCCTCCTAGACAGAAAAATCTGACTCTCGGAGGGTTTTTTTAACGATTTCTGACTTTTGGTGGTGCCCCCTCCAGGAAGGATGCGTAGCCAGGCGATAGCCTCAGCGAAGCAAATCCTGTTCGAAATAGACCCGTTTTATCGGTCTAATTCCCTCCATACTAGACCCCCGAACGCGAACTAGCCCGGGGCTGGCCCACCAGACCACCACCGCCGTACCGTTGACGTTCACGGGCGGGTGGTGACAAACACAATACCATCAGAACGTGCCCTAAGTTATTACCAGTAACTTTAAAATGTCAATGAGTTCATATGGATACAATTTAAGCTAAATAATGTAAATCGATACCTGGTTACGACAGCTAAAACCAATCTAATCGTTTTATTTTGCTCCCGAAAATCAAATCCACCGCTCGACATCAGTTGAAGTTAGCTAGCCGATAATTGATTAGATCGAAATTATGGTAGCTGAAAGCAGGCATTCTCGTGACAAGCAAGAAAAATAAAAGAAAGAAAAGTTACTCACCTACTTTTCACCCATTTTCTGATACTTTTTTTTTGTCATTTAAAATAAATCTGTTACCCCCCCCCCCCCCCCCCCCCCCCCCCCCCCCCCCCTCATCCCCACTGGATACACACCTGGTCTTCATCTATATGTGTATTGGACATATTTGCTCTTTCTTCTAATGCCACTTTATTATTATATTTTTAGATTTATTCCTAAACCTTAAATGGCATAAATTCACCTTCAATCCTCAGGGGTAGATTACAAGAAATGGTTTTCTCCCTTTTCCTGAATATTTGCAATTGAATATCAATACATGTAATAAAACTAGAACTATTACTCACAATGCATTTATAAGGAGATGATAGCCAAGGACATTCAGTTATTTTTTTTTTTTTTTGCCATTTGGCCCACTGGTCTACCTTGATCAAATATGTTTATCCCCAAGGAATGAGGGTGATTGGTCTCCTAAAGCTCCCCTTAAATGTTTTTAGGGGGATTGATAGAGCCTTAATCTTACTGCATGAACACCCAATTAATATTTACCTAAATTTATCCTGGATAGCATCTAGGAGAGGTATCTGAATCCCTGCTTCCAATTCAGAAGTTCAGTCCCTGCATCCTTACTTTCAACCAATGTCGCCTATTATTTTAACCAAATATTCTGATGTAACCAGTTTTCTCATTTGACCCCTTTTCATAAAATCTTTTTCAATCTATGTCCACTCATTTCTTTTTCTTAACTCGTTTCGCTCTCTATTTTATCTTTCCCTGTTGACCTCATCTATCATGTGTCCTCTCTGATTTCCATCCTTTTTCCTTATATTTCACCTAAAGTAGCCCATCTTCAATTCAGACCATTTCCTCCATGATCTCTTCTCACCACTTCTCTTCTTCTTCTCTTTCTCAGACTTATATTTATATCTTTGAAAAATTGTCACACTTCGAGTCCCCTCATCCTTCCAACACTCAATTTATTTTACCAACCAATGCATTCTCTTTCATCTATCTTCCTCCAACTATTTTGGCTCTAATATTTTTTTTTCTCTCTCTCTCTCTCTCTCTCTCTCTTCTATTCCCCATTCCCTCTCTCTCTTCCTTCCCCCTCTCTCCCCTCTACCTTTCTCTTTCCCCATCCCTTCCTCATCCCCTCTCTTTCTCTTTTTCTTTATCTCTCTCTCTCTTTCACCTTCTCTATCCTTTTCCCTTTCCCTATTTCTCCCTCACCCCCTCTCTTTCTCTTTCCTTCTTTCTCTCTCCCTCTCTCTTTCTTTCTCTCTCTCATATACAGTGGAACCTCATTATGGTACCATTGTGACCAGTGAAATCCCCCTCCATGGCAAAACAAGTACAATTACAAGCAAAGCTTAAGAGACAAGACCAGAAAAAAAACTTTGATATTACTTGTCTCTATAATGCATTTCCAGTGTATTTTCGAGTGCTCAAGGAATTCCTGGACAAATTTGACACAAATAAAAGTCAAATAAGATATATAAAGCAATCTTCGTTTATCAAAATACCAATAGGAAGACATGATTTATGAACAAAGTAGTACTGATTGCATTTGAACTTTACAAAGGACACATAATAGATCCAGCATTTAAGAAAGACAAAAAATTTTGAAATAATCCATCTGGCATAATGCAATTTTTCTCAAATTACACTGGATACAATCTTAGTTATCAAATAACACACTTGTTTTCGCACATTCTAAAAACAACTAGGACTTGGACAATAATTCAACTTTGAATAGTTTGCCTAGACAAAGTTGAATGAATATCTCCTGTGATATTTATCATACAGCATATCTGAAAACATGTATTTACAGTACAGTCTAACCTCGTTATAACGAGGTCGTTGGGACCAGAGGAATTACCTCTTTATATTGAAACCTTGTTATATCAGGGTCAAAATACAATAAAATACAAAGAGATGGGACCAGGAAAATTACCTTGTTATAACGAGAGCTCGTTATATCAGTGCTCTTTATAATGAGGTTTGACTGTATCTGTATTTTGAAGATTCCAATTTAATTATGGTATACATATTTCAAGCAGATAAGAAGGCAGATTAGCATATTGCACTCTGCAAGGTGTGATATTTTGAACTCAGTCAACTGGAAAAAATACAAGTTGAATACAATCATGAAACTCACAATCTTCCTGATTAAAACTTGCAAATGTAAATTACCTTGTCAACAACAGGTATCGGTCGGATTACATCAGTATTATAAAAGGAAAAGAACATATATTTGCATTAGCCTACATGGAGCAGACTTTGACTTTAAATAGGAAAACAAAGGATTTGGTCTTAGGCTATACAAAACAAACAAAAAACTTGAACTTTAGATTTGGACTGGCCTTCAACACTGATAAGACCAAAGAATCATGCCATTCTATCACTAAAAGTTTTTGTGAAATATGATATACATGACGTTAAAAAATACTGGTAGTGTTAACTTCTTAATGACCTCAGCTCTCGGCTCTTATTATTCATCATATACAGAGTGTCCCATATAAGAACTTCCCTCAAATACTGGCTGTTTTCAGTATATTTCTTAAAATACATTCCTATAGTCAGAGAATTTCCTCACTAGTCTCTTGAGCTTTATTCATTCAAATCGGTCAAGCCAGTAAAAAGTTAGGACTCTACTTGCGGAACACTGTCAGACCAAAATATGTAGCTAGCCTGCTTTGTGTTGTTTAAGAAGATTTCGATTTGTACAACTCAAAATAAGCCACTTTGAGCTAACATTGCTAATATCATAACTCATGACTGGCTGGACCGATTTTGATCAAATAAAGCTCATTTGCCTCGTTAAGAAGTATGAGAGAAATATCCTAAATATAGCCAGTTTGCCAGGACACATTTTTTATTATTACTGTTTTTTGCCATATAAAAGAGTAGCATCAGAATTACAATCATGATTTCAAGTTTCAGTGAAAACTCTAATATAACAAAATTCCTGATATAAAGAGGTAAATTCTGAACCCAGCTCTTAACTTATTGTTTCATAATCCTACTTTAACGAGATTTCTGCTTTAACAAGGTGTTTTGATTGGTCCCAAGCACCTTGTTATACTGAGCTTCTATTATTTTATCAATTTCAAGAGGGAAAAAGAAAAAGGAATCTCATTTCTTCTTTGGAATCTCCCCATCACCGTTCTCAGTACTCTTCCTCTTTTTAGACGCAGGTCCAGACTTAGTTTCCAGAAGGGATGGGTCCAGCTTGCATGCCATGTAGTGGGTCCATAAGGCCAGCTCCACCTTGTGAGGGGTCCAATATCCAGAGGGATCTAAATGTGAAGGAAAATGTGATAAATTAAGTGAAGACTTTGTAAAGCACTAGAGTCAAATCTGATATCTTCATGAATTACATACTTCCCATATTCCATTAACAGGGCTGGATGGCTCTTCATATCAGATGTGCAATTATATTTGTAGCATAAGTTTTCCTTTTAAAAGCAGACTGTCAGCCCAGCTCAGCCCCCTAGGGGCATCAAATTTACTGAGAGGGGCAATAAATTTGAGGTGAAAAATTTGTTTTCCTTGTCAGCCGAGCTCAGTCCCCTGGGGGCATCAAATTTTCTGAGAGGGGCAATAAATTTGAGGTGAAGAATTTTTTTTCCTTGTCAGCCCAGCTCGGCCCTCCGGGGTGCCAAATTTGAGGTGAAGACCTTCTGCAGTGGGTTCATTGGCTTAGCATCCCAAAACATTGTGCAAGGAATGCCCATATGAGCTAGGATGTCTCCAGCTAAAATTCATGGCAAAAGATTTTGCTTACCTGTTGCTTTTGTAAAGCTGAAAACTTAAAATAGGGTCACTGATGGATCGGTAGACCATTTCTAGATAGTTCTGGGCCTTTAAAGTGATAACAGGTAGCTAATTACTGTATAAGCTGAAAATTTTAATGTGATTTTTATTTTCACGAAATTTGAGGTCTTAGCCTCGCGAAAATTTACACTCAGTATGACACACCTTGGCATGCAACAAACGCTGTCAAAACCACAGAAATTATGCCCTCCTAAAATTTGTAACTGGTCCCGAATCATGAAAATATCTGCACATGAAAATATTGGCTTAAATAATGATGTGCACTGTACCTTCTTTCTTGAGTCTCTTCACACAGTCCTGAACCTCTGCGATGTATCGCTTGTAAGCAGCTTCAGTGTAAGCCAGTGGGGCTTGGCCTGGGATAGCTAGCATGCTCTCATCGGCCATGAATGGTGCATGTTCTGGGGCTCCTGCTGCTAATACAGCTGGAAGGAATTAAATATTTATAAAATTACAATGATTCATAATGAATTGATCATTGATTTGAAGTTGAATACATTTTGTTGAACATATTTGTTATAAGGGTAAATTATTGTAAGTATCACACATAATTACCACTTTAAACATTTTGGTGCCCCCACAGTTGCTCCAGTCCTAATTATTCCCAACAGGTAGGATAAGTGTTAGGGCTGTGATAGGTTTTATGCTTCAGATTGACGTGAGGATTGCGGTTAGGGTTAGGGCTATGTTTGAGGGTATGTTTGGAGGTTTACAATGTCCACAAAGCAATTGTCGGTGGAGCAAATGTAATGGAGTCATATATTTTACACCACTTAATTCTATCTGAAAATATTCAAGCCAACTGTTAAAATGCAATCCTGGAACTATATCTGGTTATATGTTTCAATTTCATTTCAAATATGGAAATTTCCATTCGTAACAACAAATTATCAAAAATGTACTGCACTCAACAAAGGTGAAAGAATTATTCACCTGGCAAGAAGTAGGAGCTTACAACTACTGCAATGCTAAAGCAAAGGTAGTAACAGTACATTCTTATAGAGTGGTTAGGTACTTCCAAGTTCTGCCTGAAGTTGGATCCTCCAAAGTTGAGAATTACCTGAAGCAGTTGCTGGTCCGACGGCCTTGAGCACAATGAGCTCCTTGATAGCAGCTCCTAAGTTTGGAAGCTTCTTGAAGGCTTGCTTGCTGGACTTCTCAACTAAGTCTGCACTGTTGGTCTGCACCATCTCAGTTAATCGGGGACGGAACTTTCCTCTCTGAGAAAATAAAATGAAGGAAATATTTGTTAAGATAATAAATTGAGCTTGCCTAAACAACAGAGACTGCTAGTGGATCTACAGCCTTGAGTACAATGCGCTCCTTGATAGCAGCTCCTAAGTTTGGCAGCTTCTTGAAGGCTTGCTTGCTGGACTTCTCAACAAGATCTGCGCTGTTGGTCTGTACCATCTCGGTTAATCGGGGGCGGAACTTTCCTCTCTGAGAAAATAAAGTAAGGAAATGTTTGTCAAGATAATAACTTGAGTTTTCCCAGACAACAGAGCTGCTTATGGATCTACAGCCTTGAGTACAATGAGCTCCTTGATAGCAGCTCCTAAGTTTGGCAGCTTCTTGAAGGCTTGTTTGCTTGACTTCTCAACCAAGTCTGCACTGTTGGTCTGTACCATCTCAGTCAATCGGGGACGGAACTTTCCTCTCTGAGAAAATAAAGTACGGGAATGTTTGTCAAGATAATAACTTGAGCTTGCCTAAGCACCTGAGGCTGTGAAAATAAAAGTTTAATGCACACTTCTGGAATAATATTGAAAAAGTAATATACAAATTCCAATACATTCATGTCAACACATCCTTTTGAAATTATAAACTAAAAGTAGTTATGAACTGGGTCAAAATATTTTTTTTAGAAACTAGAAATTGCGCGCTCGGCGGGTTGCGCAGTCGAGCAAATGCATCCTCCATACGAACTGCATTGCACTGTTGTGGGTTTTATTACTGTCAAGTGTCAACTGAACCAGGTTGGTGGTGTATGTTGTACCAGGCTGGCAGCAGATGAGCGATTGCTTGGAAAAGGTGAGTGCCAAGGAACTGCATTTCTTTTTCAACTTTTATCAACTGCAGGTCCATGCATTTCTGTCTTTATCAATTTTGGTAGACAAATTTGAAAAAAAAAACACCCAAATAATCTTCATCCTCTTTCCTTATTACACCATCATCCCAAATAAGAAAAGAACTCAAACCTGTAGAGCATTCAGAAGGTAATACAAATTATTTCTTTGCATCATGGTTACCATAGCGACCTGGTCTCCGCCCCACACCAAAATGGATAGGCTTCGTCCTCTTTCCGTAATACACCTTTAGACCATGCTTGAAAATAATCTGACAAGAACTGTAGAGCGTTCACAAGGTAATATTAACTATTTCTATTAAATCATGGTTACCCTTACCATGGCAACCAGGACTCCGCCCCATACCAAGATCAATAGGCTTCATCCTCTCTCCTTTTGACACCTTCACACAAAATGTGAAAATGATTGAACAAGAACTCAGATCTGTAGAGCGTTCACAAGGAAATCGCTGCGTCGGACGAGGCCAAATCCATAGTATCCTCCGAACCACTGTTCAGGGGATACAATGATACTAGCTCTACACTTAAACGATCCTTTTCAGATGAAGAATACATTAAGGATTGGGAATCACACTTTAATACAAACAAAATTGTTTGGGTCAGGAATATTATACTCACACTTAGCTTCCACTTCATGAGTTTAGCCAGCTCTTCATGGGTGATGTAGCGTTCATTCCTTTCTTGTATTGATTTTGAAAGTTCATTTTGAAACCTGTGAGAAGAAAGGAAAGCATATTTCAACCAGAGGAATTGTTCTTCACATGACTTAGTATAAAGTGGATGTAGAAAATCAATTTCTATATTGGGCTCTAAAATCACTATAAATTTGAGACTCTAAAAAATTAATCTTGTCTATTATTATTATTAAATCTATTTTCATCAAGCAAAGCCTTGCTTATTTTCTAGCATACTAAAGGTTTGCAAAACAACAAATTTTCCCTGCATCATCATTACCATATCATCATCAACACTGTCATCACATATAGGAATCATCATCATCATCATCATCATCATCACCATCATCATCGATCATCATCACCAACATCGTCATCATCATCATCATCAATATTCATCATCATCATCGATTATCATCACTAACATCGTCATCATCATCATCA
>BQKZ01003650.1:20859-38359 GCA_036244855.1 Temnopleurus reevesii
CCCCCCCCCCCCCCCCCCCAAAAAAAAATCTGGAAATACCCCAGTGATTGGATAAATGTTATGAATATTCATATTGACGTCACTTGCAATTAGCCACGCCCCAGCCCGCTAGTTCCCTTCGTATGCTGTCCATTATCGCAAGAGCTCCAGAAATGTCAGAAAAATCGTCTGTAGCAGAAGGAAGACCAACACGAAAATGTCGGAAAGCATCCTATATGACAGTCCTCCACAAGAGACGCAAATCGAAGGAGAAAGAGAGCCAGGTGAGAGTGTGAAGTTGTAAAAATCTTGGGAGAAATTGTTTATTAGCCTTATTTGTAGTCCCATTCGTTGTAAACGGTGTAGGGTCACAATAATTTGTAGTCTATTTTTCGATTATTTTAGATTGTACGCTAAAATGGAAAGTTGCTAGTGTCATTTTTATTAAATATGCTATCCAGATCCAAATGGAGGGATCAAATACATAGAGGATTACTTCCAACTTGACAATTTATGCATGCAAATATGCATTTGACATGCATTTGTCCGTTTGTTGGGCTGAAATTCTGGGTTCAAGTTCAACCGTTCACATAATTTGCAATTTTATAGTTTTTCTTGATCGTCATTAGATTGAAATATTTAGCATAATATATATCTTATTTTTCAGACAAATTGGTATAAGATTAAAATCGATATGGTATGGTAGATATCAATATTTGATTGACGAAACGATTATATCGGTCAATGTAGATCAGGATTTGCTCCGCTGAGGCTATCGCCTGGCTACGCATCCTTCCTCAATAGACCGTTAACGGCGCTAGAGACGCCTGTGATGAAGCCCAAAATACCCTCGGCAAATGGTGGTCGCCGCCAAAAATCACGATAAAAATCATGAAAAATGGTGTAAACCTGCATTTTTTCGATTAAACAAAATGTTTAATCATGGGATAATGTTATAAAGATGTAAAAACGTACCTTTTAGTTTATTCCATTGAATGCTTAAAATTAAATATTGGGGCAATATCCGTGAAATCTCAGCTCTCGCCGTCTCAAAACAAGTCCGATCGAAGTAAAATGAAAGACTTTCCCTGATTGGCTGACGATTAACCTTTGACCTCAAAAAGTCGATCGAATATGAATATTCATTGTATGCAAATCACGAGAGCGCAGTGCTTTCTCGTCGACGTCGTGTTGAGGTATCGAGCTCGGTCATCTGAACATTATGAATATTAATTCGATATATAGAAAGACGACTGTGATTGGCTGATGTTCATACGTGTAAAAGTCAACGAGTATCGAGAATTTGTTGTGATACCCTCTGATTTTCACGCAGAAAACACAGATTTTCAAGGATTTTTTGGGAAACCTTCAAGGTAATCTGAAAAATTATATAATTTTTAATCGTATTCATAGTTAATTTTATATCATATAGACGTAAATTAGCTTATTTTCGTGAGGGTGAGGGTGCGCGACAGCACCCTTTCTCCCATTAACGCTGTGTATTATCGCTTCAACAACCTGCACTACACGCTGAATTGGGGCGTTTTCTGACTCTCTGGAGGGGGCACCACCAAAAGTCAGAAATCGTTAAAAAAACCCTCCGAGAGTCAGATTTTTCTGTCTACGGTCAATGCTGTCTACAAACTGTGTCATATCATATGCCTATGGTAAACTGAGGTTTGCACTAGATTTAATGTAAATTCGCTTATATCAAAGATGTAAGATTTACAGTAATTTGATGGCAAAATACTATGAAATCGAAAGGTATGACTGTTTAAAAGGAGAGTCTACCCAAAAATAAGATTTCTTCAACAGGAGCAGAAAACTTAGATGAACTGAACGAAAAAAGTTTGAGAAAAATTGGACCACTAATAATAAAGTTATGAGTGTTAATATATTTAGACAAATTGGCAATTGATGACGTCTCAGGTGCATAACTGACCATTTATTACATTCATATCAATGTCATAAAATGTTACTTATTTCTCCCAAAATATGATTTCCTCAATACTTTAACCGTAGGATATCTGTATGATAGATATGTGGATCCACTATTTGCATGTTTACATTTACACAAACTTTGCAAATTTCTGTAAAAAAATGTGGAATTTTGCACTATACTTATAATGAAAATCCTGGTTAGTTGTGCACCCACAATGTCATCAAATTGGCAACATCTCTGGAAATTTCCACTGATTAGCCCATTTTTTTTTTTTTTTTTTAATTCATGACTTTTTTTATTACTTGTCCAATTTTCTTCAAACTTTGTTGTTTTACTCACCATTTTTGTTCTGCTTTTGTTAATAAAATAATTTTTGGGTGGACTCTTCTTTTAATTTCAATTTTGATTTTATTATGATTTATTTTACAAAAATTGAAAGCATCCCAATCAATGTTACAAGACCCATGTTTTTCAGCAATATGGAAGCAAATCTGCTGATCTGCTCTTTATTATTTCTTGCCCACTCCTTATGAAAATTACCATTTTGGACAAATAAATGTTCCTTCTCAGACTTTTAATATTTCATCATTTTTTAGGATATTCATGATTTATGAATAAATATGACAGCACCTTATGTAATCTCCATTCTGCCATTATTTCATCTTAGGTGAGAGCCATCTTGAAGAAAAGCGAGGCTGAGAGGAGTTCTGAAGATCAAAAAATAATCAAACAGAACAAGAAGGTTGTCAAGGAGCTTGAGAAACGTGCCCACCTCAGAGAACTCAATCGTCAGAAATCACAAGAGGTGCGTTTGTACTATCTGTATTCATAGTTTTCATTCAAGATTTGTATAGAAAACTATCTAAGCTGTATGAAAGCAGACCAAAGGCAGTTATTGCATTCAATATTTTCATCCTCTCAACCAACTTTAATTGCAATCGAAATGGTATATTCACTTTATAGAATATCTGTGTCCTCTAATTCTGTTGAATTTTCCTCTACTTCTGAGGAACGATGTGCCACTATAAGTATACAGATATGAAATAGAAGATTATTTATAAAAAGAAATGCAATATGAATGAGTATGCCCTCATAGAAACTCTTACACGTTGTATTTCTGTTTATAATTTGCAATTTTATTTGAATCTCCAGGTGGAAGATTCTGCTGAGGAGCTTGAGAGTAAAGTAGCGGAGCTTGCAGAAGTCATCAGAGATACAGAAAACTTGGTTGTTTACACAGGAGCGGGAATAAGCACTGTGAGTGATATTTGTTTGCTTTGATTTGATTTGAATTAATTTCTGTATTAAAAAACGTATTCAGTTTAAAGATATGGTGGATCTTGCACATTCAGCTTGCCCATCAAGGGGAGCTGGTCTTCTGTGGGGTCTGTGTACATTAACACAATTCCAATAGATACACAAATAAAACAAACAGTAACATATAAGTAACCATATGAAGCAGTTGACAAAATGAATGCCACATCAACAAAGATGCATAAATGGCATACAATCTATCCCACGATAAAACCATTATTTATTTATTTTTTTTTGTTTTATTTATTAGGTCTTCTTTATACAGGGTAGCCCTTTCAATAAGGAAATTGATCTACCAAGGGGCCCTGTATACGATTAAGAAATACAAAATACAAAATACATTCAAACATACAGTATAAAAAAACATAAGATACATAATAAATACATAATTAAAACAATTAAGAAACATTAAAATTACAGAGAGTGAAAAAAAAAATCCTGGACATCGATTACATTTTTATCAATGATAAGATCTTACAATGACGTTTAAAGGATAACAGGGATGTTTTATATTTCTAATACAATTTTATGTAAATTTAAGAGCAATTCCAATTCAAGGAGGATCTAGTGAATTGATATGCCTACTTTATGATCAACAAACTATATTAGGATTCCTGGAAGATATTTCATCTCGTCATTCTTAAAGTAAAGAAAGAAATCACAAACAACTGGCTTTAATTCTAGTAGTAACTGAGGGGAAACGCAGCATAAAGAGATCTGATATAACAAGATATCTGATATAAAGAGGTAAATAATCTGGTCCCAGCTCTTGATAACTTATTGTCTTTTAACTCTGCTATAAAGAGATTACTGCTATAACAATATATTTTTCATGGTCCCAAGCACCTCGTTATACTGAGTTTTCACTGTATACCGGTAGCACACAAGAATACATTTCAGCTGATCCTAAATTCATTTGTAAATCGAAGAACAATACAGTGAAACTCCAACTTCAAATTATCCTTTTACCTGCAGGCTGCCTCAATACCAGACTACAGAGGTCCCAATGGAGTTTGGACGCTACTGCAGCAAGGAAAGGAAAGTTCACTTCGGTAAGTACAATACCATAAACATATTGATATTTGTGTTGGTTCACTCAATTTGACAACATTCGCTACATTGTCACTGTGTAAGTTACAAGACTATTTTCTTCCGTTAAAGGATTTCTGATTACCGGATTTGAAGAAGTAAACAAAAAAAGCTATGTAGCATCTTTAAAATTTTTAGTAGTAATCTACTTGTAATTTTCTCTGAGCTTTTCATCAATAATTGCTATGAAAAATTAAGCAATCAAGTAGATCGTGATAAATTTGAATGTTTTTTTCAGGGTCATCACGTCACATGATATAGGTACCGACTAATGATACCTTGCTGAATGCGAAACATTTGTTTAAAATTGGGCTAGATATAATTGTTTAGAACCTGGAGGGGACCCTCTTAAAATCTTGACTTTGGATTATGTTGTAGATGACAAGTTATGCATGCATCTTGGGATACATTGTATATTTTTTTTAGATTTAAAATTGTATAAGTAATAGGTGTGAATATGAAATTTTTCAAGAATTTATATCATAAAACACATTAGTGAGCAAAAATATATACTTTAAATACTTTACCTATATTTGTGGCTGGATGTACAATTTTAGCCATAATTAAATAATGTTTTACTGCACATATTTTGTTGTTCTCAGGAACAGTTCTTTGGTGGATGCTGAGCCCACACTGACACACATGGCCCTGGCAAGGCTGGTGGACGAAGGAATGGTAAGGTCATTCAACTAACACTGAGCTTAGCAAGAAACTCCAACCCTATATAGTATCTTGCATTGGGGATTCCTGCTGTTGAAGACCCCTAGCAATTTGGAGACTACTAAATTTGAGAATGAATAGCTACATTCCGGCACAAGGCACAAGGCTTGATGCAAAAGGGATTTCATAAAAGATATTCCAACATATAACCACAATGAATATGATAAAATTTGATGATAAAATGTAATGATACAGTAACATAATGACATATTTCATAACTTACGAGCTATATGAGCTGAAATTTTCACTGTTGTCTTATTTTCACTGATTTAGCAATCATGAGTTTGCTAAAATTTCCACTCATTAGTATGTTTATAGTGTACAATAATCTTTTAAAACGTAAAAGTAAAAATCTGCTAATATGTAAATAAGAAAAAGTTCAGTGAATCACTTAAATTTATGTATGCTAAAATATTGGCTTTTACAATACTTTAAAAAACAAAAAACAAAGAAAATTAGAGAAAAATGGGTTGGATTTTCAAAAATGTTGTCCAATTCATAAAATTTCTGACATACAGCTTGATGCCATAAAATAATTGCAAGCATATTGTAAACATTATCAAATACAATTTGGTTTGGTCTTTTTGACAGGTGCAACATATAGTATCTCAGAATTGTGATGGGCTTCATTTACGAAGTGGAATACCTCCAGACAAGCTGTCAGAGCTACATGGGAATATGTACATTGAGGTAAGGGCAGATTTCTGTAAGGCTGTTGATGTTTTTGGTAAATATTGCTGAAATTCAGGAGACATATGAGATTTAATCAGATTGAGGTAAGGGCACATTTCTGTGATGTTATTGATATTTTATGTAAACATTGCTGAAATCCAGGAGACATATAATTAATCTGATGTTGCTATTCACCAGAACATGTAATTTCAGATGAAATACAAAGGAGCGATGTTATTTTTTAGGCTCTATGAACACTTGAAATTTTCTCTTTACATGATTTTACATTATGATACTAGATTTAATGAAACATGAAAGTGCATAATTTTGTGGTTGTGTATGGAACTTAAAAAATTTGTCACCATTATGATTTTTTTCATAATTTTTCATAACTTCTACCTGTGTAGGTGTGCACAGAATGTGAACCGGAGAGACAGTACATCAGACTGTTTGATGTCACAGAGCAGACATCATTACGAAGACACAAGACAAGCAGAGAATGCCACAAGTGCCGAGAGCCTCTCAGGGATACCATTGTTCATTTTGGTGAAAAGGGAGTGGTAGAAAAACCTCTTAACTGGTCTGGTGCAATGGATGCTGCTGATGATGCAGAGGTCATTCTGTGTTTAGGATCAAGTCTGAAAGTAAGTCAATGAACTTTGATGAGAAGAGAGAGAAATGAAAGAATCCTTCAACTTCTTAAAATTCTTTAACACAGATGCTTCCTTATATTCACTCATCATACTTTGTGTAGGATTTAATCAAACATGGATCGGTGCTGATGCACTTTTATCACATGCAGTACTTGTAGTCCGAAGAGAGTTGTAGACTAACAAATGAAGCAATTGGTCAGGTGCCGTACATGTAGAAGCTGCACAAGTCATGCTATACGTCAGAGCTAGCCTAAATACATTAATGTCTATGCTCTTTGGTGATGAAAGAGTGATGGGGAAAATAATTAACCAGTCTTAGGTAATAGATGCTATGGTGTCGCTTTTTGCATGGTATGGAAAAAGAAATTAACAGAATCATGAGCCTTTTTGTAAGTGATTGACGAATGAAAAAAGACGTTTCGGAAGTAGATAGTCCTATACCATTTAGCAAAAATATTTTAATAACATATTGTAAGTAAAATACAAATGAAAATATAAAAAGTAATTCCATCTTGATATGATAAGGAACAAGTATTTAGAACTTACATTATTTTTATATTTCTAAGATGCATTTTGTTACATTTTTGCAAGAGGTCTCTAGTGACTCGAAAAAAAATGTGCAATACCTCAAAGTTTATTATTGTCTATTTCCACATCCAGAAATTTAGTTCTTCTTGTATTTTGGCGTTTACATTTCAGGTTCTCAGGAGATATCAGTGTTTATGGGCCACAGACAGACCAAAAAGCCAAAGACCAGAATTATACATTGTCAACCTTCAGGTAAATGATTAATGCTTATTACAAGACCAGGGTTGAAACAACTTGACAGGTTTTTGATCTGTTTTCTAGTTGGTAAACATGCTCTCACATTTATTATGATTTTAGCAGTTTGTAAAGTAGAAATCAGGATACTAGTATATGGTTGTTTATTTGAGTACCTTGTGGAAATACCCATGATGAAACTTTTCACCAGTCTTTGTTACCATGGTTATGACTCATTTAATAGCAAGGTTAATTGTCAAAGTAGTGAACAGTCAACTTTGCCTAAGTCAAACTTATCCAAGTTCATAGCTGCCAACTATTACTAATTTTTAGTAATCATTACTAATTTAGGCCTCAGATATGTCAAGTTTTGAGTTAAACCTGGTAAAGATTACTAATTTTTTCCAACATAAGCACCATGCACTTCAATGTAAAATATGTGAAGATTACTAATTTGTTCCAAAATTATTACTAATTTCTCCTTGCTCATGATGGCAGCTATGCAAGTTGAATAATGGCCTTAATCAATGGGATTATTAAAATAAATGATATAAGTTTGTGTTATTTACCCCTTCTAAGTTAAATTTCTCCTTTGTTGAACATATGGTCCCAGGCGATTTGACTTATTCAGAGTTACCTGTATGTAAAATGCCTCGCAAACAGATATACTTCTTTTTCTATTTTTATTTTTGCTGTGCAATAGAATAAAATGAAATAAATGAACAGTGACCAAAATGTTTTTTTTTTCCATTTCTCAGTGGACCCCAAAAGACAGCCAAGCCTCTCTTAAGATCCATGGTCGATGTGATGATGTGATGTCACTCCTCATGAAGCACCTCAATCTATCTATACCTCACTATACAAGGTAGGTTGTCTTATGATTTTTTTAATGTATAGACCCTTGTTAACCCTTTCCCTTCTGGAATAGGGCAGTCCCGGTGAAATTTTACATGGAAATGACAAAATCTAGTAGTCAATAGGTTAAAACCATAACTTGCATTGAGCTATAAAACACTCTCAGTGACATGGCAAGCCAGGTCCACAATCAACTCGGTATGATTGACCCTAAACAAGAAATTATAGAATCTGGACCTTTTGTTGGGGGGGGGGGGGAGGAATGGGAGAGTTTGTTATGTTGCAGGCAGAATGCAGCAAATGATTACAAAAATGCTATTTTGCTCCTCTTAAGTATTACTATTTTTTGGGGGGAGGGGGTGTTATATTGGACTCCAATACAAATCATAGAATTATGCATATTTTATTTCAGCAATTTAGCCACTAGTCAGAGCAATTAAAAAACAAATTAGGCAGGAGTTTTCAGTGACAATCGGTCACTTATAAAATAGGATTTAATTCCTTGAGGTACAGTGTCAGTAAGTGCATGGAAGCTTGGAATAAGATATTTTTGTAGTAAAATAACATGATTTTTTTGAGATACAAAGTTGGCAGCTCTGCAGGTGCCTCATCGGTAACTAGCCGCTAAAATTTTCTGCCTTGTAATTTTTGTTTTGACAGGGAAACCGATCCTATTTTCAAGATGTCAACTCCGCTCAAGCCGCACGAAGAAGGAAGCTACGCAACAAAATCCCTTTCAGATCTAAGACCAGACCCTGATCATATAGAACACTCTCTGCAAAATGATGTTAAGTCTGAAGAGTATGACTCTGATGACACCATTCCTGTTAGTATACCTCAAAGCGATTCAGATGAGACTGAGGAAGAGGAGGACGGAAATAAGGAACCTGTCATCTCGCTGCCAAAAGAGGGCGTTCTTGCCAATGAGAAGAAACTGCTGAAAGAAACTGGAAATCGATGTGCAAACGCAAATTTGGACAATGTAAAAATTGAGGAGGATGGGAAGAAAATGCCTTTTGACATGCAGTCACAAGAGGGCGATATTCAAGCCGAGACGAACATGCCAGGTTGGTTCGGGAAAGGATGCAGAAAGAAAGTTCCAAGGAAAGTTGGTAAGAGAAGGAGACGGTCGAGAGTGTCGAGTGCAGATGCAGAAACTTGATTGCTTGGTAGGTTGAAAGAAATTAATAGAAGTGCAAATGAACCCAAAATGCCCATTTGCCTAGATGAGGATCACGTCTTACATGAAATTGTTTTGAATGAGATAAACTTGTCACTGGTGTTTCAGGGATTTTCATTAATAAGTCTTACTTCATTGCAATACTTATGATTAGAAAAAAAACATTTGTACTTTTGATGTTTTTATATTCTCAGGGTAGAACATACATGTTTAGATGCTGCCATTTTCTAACCACTTTATCAAGCAAAGACTTGATAAAAGATGATATAGGGGGTGTTGCTTAAAATCAACTGCAACTTCGTAAATTGTAACGCGCATGTTCATTTGCACTCGGTATGCGCATTTAACAAGACATGGGTGAAACAATGATTTTGATTGGCACGTTCCGATCAACTGGAACTTGCGATAAATTGCAACTTTTGAACACCCTCCCCTAAGAATTGATGTGATTTTCAAAGAATAACAAAATCAGAATGAATAAACTTGAATTGCTTTCTCAAAATACAATCTATGGGTTTATCCATCACATCCAGTAAAGCAATAAGGGATTGCCTTTTATATTTCTTGTGCTACAGACCTTCCAAACAAAATCATTTTCTCTACTTTTTGTATGCATTTTCACTTCAGAAGGGAGTACTTTCATCAACAGGTGGTATAATTGATTCAGATCAACACCATGATCGAAACCATCTCCTCAAATAACTTGTTTTTATTTTTTGGTCAAAAAATGACATTTCTTATTTATGACATTGATTACTAATCACTTATTCTTTGAAATGCCATGTGCGCTGGTGTACGCCAGGCTAAAGCCAGGGTAATAATAATGCAAAGCGCCTTGAGCACTCTGCAGAGTGGATAAGTGCGCTATATAAATTGCATCTATTATTATTATTATTATTATTATCTGTATTAATGTTTTGTTCTGTTGTCCATGTATACAGGTTTATGGTGTGCATATTCTAGTGACATCCATTTTAGGGATAGGGTTATGAAGTGTTCTAGGCTAAGAAAGATTTCTTGTTGGTATCTGTGTAATTGAATACATGTACCTCATTTTATAGATAAAACAAGACTGGAAGCTACTTAAATAATGATAGACGTTTGTGATATTTCTATATCAGATGACTAGAACACAATCATTTTTGAGACTCACTATAACAAAAGGCTTCCTATTTTACACAAATCAGAAAAACAGTGAATCGGTGAATAGCAAAACGTTTTACATGATGTATACAAAAACAATATGATATGAGATCGTTGTGGTTATCCTTCGAAAAGTGATTTCCAGAGGTAATACAAAAAAACTTCCACAATATCCTTAAAAAAAGAATTGATAGTGATTCTTTAGATATTTTCTAGTGGGATTGTTTGTACTCTTACTCTATCTCATTGTGAATTGAAGTATCAAAGTCTATATTTTCCTTGAATTTGGTACCTGTTAAAAAAAGGAGAAATATACATGAAGGTAAATTACAGTATATCTCTCACTTCTTTTTGTGATAACGTCCTGTAGAATGGTCAACATACTATTGCTGGACATCAATTGTTTGGAACCAACTACATGAGAACTTGGTTGATATGATGTCATGATTTGTTACTCTCTTTGTTACATTTTCTTAGTATTTTATAGAAGATAATTTTCTTCCAACTTCATGTAAGCAAATATATAAGCCTTCTATTGTCTTCACTAACAATACCTCACTTTTTATAAGCCAGAGCAATAGAAAGATCAGGTGACAAAGTTACCCAATTTCCAAGGTACAAGATGAATTCAGGGATCTACTTTTTTCTGCAAATTGTAGATATGATGTGTTCCAAATCTTTACTCACAATTATATTGAATTAACACTTTTGAATTATCCAATTTGGTAATGAAATACTTATCATGGTATCAAGGAACCCAAATATTTTTCTAGCCTGTTTTGATGTTAGTGGCTGAAATATTTATTTGTAATTGTTTGCATTTTCATATAATGTGATATGTAAAACTAAATTACCTATTTTGAGTCAGCAGGAGAGGAAGAGAGAGAGAGAGAGAGAGTAAGTATTAATGAGTAACAATATTGCCAGCCATTTGTTTTTTATCAGCTGTATAATTTGTCAAAGAGTCTATCATAAAATTAATCATAATTTCCATTAAGTTTGCTCTTCCTATATTAGTATCATAGCTTTGAATCCATGCCCCTCTCAACATACTACTTATTTGGTTTGAACTTGCTCCTACATTGCCAACTTGCCTCTTTTTGTGTTCCTTATATGCATCTGTAATTCTACTATCTTCATGCCCCTCCTTCGTTTTTCATCTGTTCGGTTTCCATTCTACGTTCTATTTCATAGAGGTGCTATATACAGAGAATGAACTGAGAAATTTAACATGTGACCTTCCACCTGTTTTCTACGTTCCCAGTATCTCTTTAAGATTTGAAACTATTTTGTTTATCACTTCATCATCTTTGGAAGCATTTTTCTCCACTTATTCTTCATCAATCTGTTTCATTCCCACTCTGATTTATTCTTTCGCACTTTACTTGCCAAGTAAGATTTACTATACCCTTATCTACTGAAGATATTAAAATATTATGCACATTCATCCTTTTTTGTGTGTAAGAATTTAATTCTCTCTTCCTCTTAGTTTCTTGGTAGTATCTCTTTCCATGTATGTTATACATTCTTCTTTCTTACTTTACTTTCTTAGCAAGGGTTCAGTAATTATCTACGGAAGATGTGAAAATGATAAGACATGTTTCAAGCACATCACCGACTTATAGTACTTGTCAAAATTATTTTCTCTCTCCCCTTTATATGAAGTTTGTTGCACTTTCACACACACTCTCTTTGTCTTTTTCTCTCGCCTCACCTAGCAAGGTTTAAATCTACTTAAGATGTGAAAATATCAAGACCCATTTCATGTACATCATCACATTTTGATTGTAAGAGTTCTCACTCTCTCTTTTCTTGCAATTCCAAACTCACTCTCGATATTTTTCAAACTTCAAATTCTCACTTCACTCACCTAGCAATGGTCAGATACTCTTATCTACTGAAGATGTAAAAATACTAAGGGGGTGTTGCTCAAAATCAACTGCAAATAAACTGCAACTTTGCAAATTGTAACGCGCATTTTCATTCGCGCGTGATGTGCGCATTTAACAAGACACGCATGAAACAATGATTTTGATTGGCGCGTACCGACCAACTGCAACTTCTGATCAATTGCAACCTTTGAGCAACACCCTCTAAGACATGTTTTGTGCACATCATTCCACTTTGCTTACAAGAATTTGGCTGTTATGACCTCTACTGGCATTTTCCCATACATTTGTTTCCCTCTCTGTTTCTTCCTTTACTCTCTCAGCGATGAAGACCCATGGCGACTGAAGATGTTATGTATTGCCTGACATGCATCGTTGCATTATATTTGTATACATAATTCTCTCTCTCAATATCTGTCACTTCATTACTATGTTTCATTGTTATTTTTTCTCTTTTTCTCTCCAAGGAATTTCTTATACAGTGGAACCTCGTTGTAAAGAGGTCGAATATAGTGAGAAACCTGTTATAACAAGGTGATTTTATTGGTCCCAGCTCTTTATAGTTCTTTGTTTTTTACCCTGATATAGTGAGGAACCTGATATGATAAGGTAATTTTCATGGTCCTTAGGACCTCGTTATAAAGAGGTTTCACTGTACTCTCTCCCTTCCCGACTAAGGGGTGTTGGTAGAGATTTGCGATGGGTTCCAACATGTGTGTCATGTTAAATGTGCTTAAGCTTAAGTTCCAACTGATTTACAATCTATCGTAACGTTGTAACAACACCCTCACATGATTTTAACAGGCTAGCTTCCCTCGAAACCTGCAAAATGCATGTTATCCCATTATCTTTTAATTCTCTCTCCCTCTCATCCTCAATCCCTTTCTGTTTTCTTCATCTGTCCTATGTGACGGACTGGGTAAGTATCAGAGAATGAGCATTTATTCGCTGTGACAAGCTTCAACACGATATAAACTATTTTCGAAAAATAAAGTCGGTTGAAGGAGAATAGATCTGTTCGTCGTGAATAGGACTGAGGACACAACAATGACAAGCAGGTTCCGATTTGAGTAGCATTACAAAGAACCATTGAAATGAAATGATGTTCGACTTCATTTTTCGGAAATAGTTTATATCGTGTACTTCATATAAAAACCTTCAGGGTTGTGTTTCATAAAGCTATTTACTGAGGTACCCACGATTCTGCGCATGATTAGTTACCCTTCCTCAGCAACATTAGTTACCCTTCCTCAGCAACATGGGGAATATTAATCATAATGAACAACTTTTATATAGCGCTTATCAACTCTTCATGAGAATTTCCTAAGCGCTCTACAATTGCAGCATTATTACCCTGGATTTAGCCCGGCAGCCACCATGCAGCGCACTTGGCGTTTCAAGGATAAATATTCCTACCAGGTACCCATTCACCTCACCTGGGTTGAGTGCAGCACAATGTGGATGAATTTCTTGCTGAAGGAAATTAACGCCCTGGGTGGGGCTCGAACCTACGACCCTCTACTTGAAAGGCGAGAGTCATGACCACTACACCACGGCGCCTCCTTGAGTGCAGGAAAAGGTAATCAGTCATACCAGACTGGTAAATACTTCTCCGCACAGCTTTATGAAACACAAATCTTGCTATAAAACCAAACCAACAGTACTGCTGTAGGTTTCTTGAAGTAAACTACGTATTAGTACATTATATAGAAAGATGAGAATGTTCCTTATTTAATAAGGCATAGTTATTCTTTTTATCAAATCTATCAATTTTAGTCTTCCTTTTGTTCCAGTTCACTTAATTTCAACAATACACATTTATTAATTCTCGATGAAATTATCCATACTGTGCCAGTAAATGAAATTATACTTTTGAATTTTGTTATTTTAAACAGTCTTTCACTGCAAGTAATAAGGGCAGTAATTTTCATATTTCAATGTTGCTAGCCCACATGTTTGTATTTACAACAACGCAAGTGCATGTAGTATGGTTCAATTGCTGTTATGATGTTGGTATGTTGTGAGACTTCTATTTTGTGGGTGTTTTTAGAAGTCACCTTAGTTGTACATTATTGATACATTTAAAAGAAGAGTCTACCCAAAAATTATATTTCTTCAACAGGAGAAGAAAAAATAGATGAACAAAACAAAAACAGTTTGGGGAAAATCGGACAACTGAGAAGAGAGTTATGAATGTTTGAATATTAAAATAATTGGCAACTGATGACGTCACAGGTGCACAACTGACCATCTATTGCATTCATATCAATGTTATAAAATGTCACTTTTTTTCCCTAAAAATATAATTTCCTCAAAACTTTAACCATATGATATCTTTATTATAGATATGTATGTCCACTATTTGCATGTTTACATTCATACAAACGTTGCAACTTTCTGTAAAAATGATGAATTTTGCACCATATTTATAATGAAAATCAGGTTAGTTGTGCACCTGTGTTGTCATGAAATTGGCAACATCTCTGGAAATTTCAACTGATTTGCCCATTTTTTCAAATCTTTAAAAATTCATAACTTTTTATTACTTGTCCGATTTTCTTCAAACTTTTTTATTTTACACAGCAATGTTTTCTGCTTCTGTTTAAAAATTATTATTTTTGGGTAGACTCTTCTTGTAAGATGAAATTGACTGGCAAACTGTATTCAGAATCCTAGATCGATATTCCCATGTGTGCTAATAAGTAATAGAAGAATAATTTTGTAGATTTGAAATATTGTACAGTATACATGTCATGAATTGTTATCGTGGGAAAGGAGATTTGTCCTCAAATTATGAATACTAATTTGATCTTTCAGATGTAGTATTTTGAGACTAATAAATATACATGGATATTTATTCCTGTGTCTGAGAAAATTGAATTGATTAGTCATTACCTAAATTCATGCACCCCATGAAAGAATAAGTCTTCAAACTTTGTTTAAGTAGCAAAATTATGATTTGATTTGTTTTTCTCTACAGGACTCTATTGCGTAAAACCTTTTGCCATAGGAAATTCAAGCAAAATTCTTGTCATAATTCTTCCCTGTGTTAACCTTTTTGGCAGCATTGCTCTTTGCAAGAGTTTTTTTTAATGGTGAAAAGTTTTATAAAATGGGCCCCTTGTTCGATCAAATATGCATGTATTATATCATATTATACATTATATGCTTTTAACATGCGAACATAACATTTCATTCTAAAATCTTAACTACTTATATTCATTCCACAGTGAAATCATGAAATTATAAACCATACACAAAAATGAACGCATACACATACAATGCAATCTATTATCATGTTGACGGGAAACGTTTGCTTGGATGTTTCTTTAAGAAAAAAAAAGGGTTTCTTGTACCATTCAACTCTTTTCCGTTTAATGTTTTATGACGTGGACAATTTGACAGTGTCACCGATTTATTTCAGTAATTCTGAGTAAGCAAGCGCGGGGGGGGGGGGGGGCATGATGTCTGTAGCACATAAGGGTAAAAAATGCGGGTAAGGGGGTTTCTTTGAGCCAAATTAGGGGATACCAAACGGAACTAAAAATATCCCTCCCGCTTTCAACTTGTGGCCTCGCAGAAAGGATACATGATTGTGTGAGAATAGAGTCATTCCCGCATAAAGTCCTTCTTTACACGTACCAAAATATCTGGTTGCCTTCAATGCCTTCCTAGAGACAACCGCAGGAATTTCCTTCCCACTAACATGACTAAATTCGGGCATACTAGGCCATAGGGGTTGGGATGGAAAGAACCCCCTCCAAAAAGGGGTAGAGGTTAACAAAAACTGCTTCCCGTTGTAAGGGGCTCGATAAAACTTGGTAGACACTGATATGCTACACATTTTGGGAAGTTAATGGAGTTCTTGAAGTACCCATGCGCGCATCGAAGGGGGAGGGGCTTTTAGGGCCCCAAACCCCGAGTCGAAAATAGGGGGCGCCACATTTGAGGTAAAAGGACTCCGAAATTGCTGAAGGGGGCACCAAATTTGATCTTGTGATCTCTTTTTGTCTACGTATTNGGTGCACTTGCTCTAGAAAACGACCCCACGCAATGAACTACGTGGGGGGTAAATCAGAAAATTTCATTTTTCTGATTTTAATGATATTTTTATGAACGGAATGAATCCCAAAGTGTTATATACACCTCCAGGACCATACTCAAATATAATAAGCCTTTATTAACGATCCCAAGTGTATTCCACTTTAAAATTCGAAGAACTATCAAGTATCAAGTAAATCACCGCGAGACGATGTATTATAGCGTATCTCGGTATTTGCAAAATTGGTTTTAAATAAAATCCACGATTTTCGATTCAATATGCCTGAGGCATATCCTTTAATGCTACATTATGTTAACGTTTGTTTTTTAAGTGGGGAAGCAGCAGCTTCAAAAGATCAAAGGAAGTGTATATATAGGCCTATTTATCTTGTAAATTTCCTTGTAGTATTGTTTAAAAAATATTAATGATGGTATTTTCCAAAGGTATTCTAACTTAATCATGCGCGCACCGTGGAGGCTGGGGCGGCTTTGGGGGTGCTAGCCCCCCCCCCCCCGCGGGGTCAGAGGCTGGAGGGCGATAATGGAATTAAAATGGCGCCAAATTTTGAGCTTATTTTTTTTTTTTTTTTGCTTGCCAGCTCCTCGAAGGGGAGTGGTGTGCAAAATTTCAAATTTTTCTATAAAACTCGATACATGTATAAATAAAACCATTTCCGCAAAATAATGTAGGTCATGGGCAACAGAGTGTACTCCGTGTATTGAACTGTGTAAACACAACAAAAACAGCTCGGTTCCGATTTGAATAGCATTACAAAGGAACATTGAATTGGCGTTCGACTTGATTTTTCGTTAAATAGATTATATCGTGTTATACTGACAATGATCCCTTTCTACCCCATAACTATCTGGATATCCTTCACGTCTGGGCATCCAGTTGAGTGATCCCATAGGACAGTCACCGAATGTCCACCAATGCCATCGATGGCAACTAGGTCTCCGCCCTCAGCGGCGTAGAACACACCGTCAGACCACTCCATGTCACTCGGTGCTATGAGCCTAGCGGTAAAGATCACTTTATTTGAGCCGTCGTAATCCATTTTATACCACTCAGCAGCACCCACTGTTGGTATCGCAAAGTATATCTGTTGATCTGGAGGATGCAATGAGAGAAAATGAAACAAATTATGAGTATAAATTATGAAATATTAAAATGTCATCGCCAATTTTTTTTTTAACCTATATCGTAACATTTTTGGCAAACCGATGGTTGACAGAATGATTGTAATGTACAGTATGTATT
>BQKZ01003651.1:14138-32877 GCA_036244855.1 Temnopleurus reevesii
CTGACATAGCACGCATAAAAATGATTTAAATTCAGAGTTATGTGAATATGGACGCATTTCCACAACACTTACTTCACAATGTTCACGATATAAAGACTGAAAGACTTCAACATCCTCTCCATCGAGTCCGTCAGGCAAGAGGTTCGTCTCCACGATGAGCTCCTTGAACTCAGGCAGAACCTGGGTTGAGTCGCCCAGGAACTGCTGGTGTTGTTGGGTCTGGGACTGTGGATGGTCACCAGAATTGCTCCCTGCTCCACCAGCGGGGCTTCCGTCTTCTGGCTTGCCGCCCAAGGGGGATGGCTTGAACCTGGAGAAGAGTAATTAAATTGTAATGATTAATTCTACTTCTTTTAAAGGGGAACAACACTTGGATAATTCTGGAGTCACCCAGAAACTGCTGGTGCTGCTGGGTCTGAGACTGTGGATGGTCACCAGAGTTGCTCCCTGTACCTCCAACAGGGCTTCCGTCCTCTGGCTTGCCACCCAAGGGAGATGGCTTGAACCTGGAGGAGAGTAATTAAATTGTAATGATTTATTTTACTTCTAAGAAGGGGAAAAATGTTTTGAGGATTTTGGAGTCGCCAAGGAACTGCTGTTGCAGCTGGGTCTGGGACTGTAGATGGTCACCAGAGCTGCTCCCTGCTCCTCGAACCGACGACCTACCGTTCATGGGGCAGATTCTCTACCACTGAGCCACACATGTCCGGTCAAAAGACATATAATGCTGATAAGGAAGTTTGCAATTGTATGGCAGCGATCACCCAGCAATCCTGAGTAAAAAGCAAGATTTTTGACAGAAGCATTTAATCTCATATCTATTTCCTAAAAATATAGACCAGCCTTTCAAATAAAAATAAATATGATAAATGACCATGTGATACAATACCCATAACAAGTTTAATCTCATTAATGTTAACAAAACGCTTCCCACATATCTGCAATAGAAACAAATATTTGTGAGAAATGCAGACCATTTTAACTCTCTACTATCACTGATCATCCAACAAACCGGAAAAAAAATCTATTTCCAAATGAATATCAACCAAAATCCATACCTCTTGGCTGCGTTGATGGGTTGCTGTCGCATCGCGGTGTGTCCGCTGTCATCTTGGAACTGATTTAATGTTGCAAATACTATCAAACATATTGAATAAAGACAAATGGCCAATAAGAAGAGATAACAAATAAATGACCAAATACATACCTCTTGGCTGAGTTGATAGGTTGCTGCCGCATGGCTGTGTGTCCGCTGTCATCTTGGAACTGATTTAACGATGATGTGCTCTTGATGCGGATACCATAGTAGTGGTATTTTGAATTCCCCCTAAAATTGAAATGGTAGCATGAACGAATCAATAATGTATATGTGTCACTATCAATGATGTACAGCTGCTATATTCAATAACTATTAAAAAAAAAATAGGTAAAAAGAAGATGTGAGCTATGATGGCCAAATGTGACTTATCCAGACTTTCACCGTCACTCTTCTTAAAATTCCATATTGAACATGCTTAAAGGTATAGATTCGTAATGGTCGGGTACAGAAAGTGATGTGAATCGAGCTGATGTATTCACAAGTTGCTTTACATGCCTAAATATATCAGTGTACAAAATTAGGAGAAGATTTTTGCTCTTATTCTGGTGTATTTTACGTCGAACACGTCAATCAGCCATTATTACATGAACATGCTCTAATTTGCTATTGAAAAACTGCATTATGGTAATACATTTACTCCAGCTCACAAAGAATTTATAAATGTCTGAAGCGCCATCTCTCCCAAAACTAATCTATCGGTTTAATGCATAATAAATATTGGGGGAAAAAATGTAATCAAATCATATTTCTGTATTACAAACTCATGGCCCATAATTCTGGAGAAAAAAATAACATTGCTATCTGCCTCTGAAAAAAAAAGTTTGTAGTTGAAAATAATACTTTCCATTATAAAAAAAAAATAATCCTTCACATATGGACCATTAAAAAAAACATTATGACCCTTCGGCAAATAGCAAAGCGTGTTCTAAAAATTGTTCTATGTAGTTCCTTGATATTTTGATCATCTTCAAAAAATCTATAGATTCAGATAAAAATTCAAGAGATTTCAAGGAATTTCACGGAAATGTCATAAACACTGCTGTTAGTTTATTGACACTTTTCCACAGAACATATTTTACTACACATATTATAACAAACCAGAGATTTGCTATGCACTCACCTTGTGCCTAATCTTCTTGTTCTCAGCCCCAGAAACACGGACCAGATTAGTTTACCAAACGAAGCAGCATTCACAGGGTCTAACTTATGCTCCTGACAGTGTCTTAGGTAGTGATTATACAGCGTGCTGCGGGGCAGGCTAACTCCTTCCGCCGTCTCGTAATTGTCCAGTAACCATTGAACCTGTTGAGCCAGTGAGGAGGGTAACAAATGGTGAAAAGAAAAGAAAGAGAATACTGTTCACTGTGCATAGGCAACCACAAAATGGCTAGAACTATGCGACAGGTCATATGTGTTAGTACAATGCTAGACCTATCAACCATATCAAATATTGATGAAAAGCATTAGTAAGTAAAATAAGTGTTATTCTTCCAAAGTGAACGACTTTGAGAAATCATTTCTTTCCTCATGTTTGTTCCCGAGAGAAATCGATTGGTTCAGATGTTTGACTATTCACGTGAAAAATTTTCCCCCAATAAACGTTCCAAAACATTTGCCAGTTTGCAAAAGAAAGAACATCGACCCCATGACAGAACAAATTGGGATCAGAAACTTGTCTAGCCATTATCTCCAAATTGATTGTGATCTTAATACAAAATATGACAAGCTTCTGGAATATTCATACTATGTATTTTAGCATGTCAGTTTTCAAAAAACTACCCCTTAGATATGCCTTACAAGAGAGAACATACATTACAGAATATGTGTTCAATTAATGAAATGCTCAAGCTTTACCACAGAACAATGACAAAGATATATATATATAACAATAGACTATCTTTGCGTTCAGGTACATTTATCCATTTTGATAAGTCAATCAATGGTCCTGTAACATAAAAGATGCAAATAAACGCACGATGAATATCAATCGTAAGTCTATAGCAAAATCTGTGCCAAAAAGGTACAATTACTTTTCAAATTTTAGTAGGTCTTTTATGATACAGGCCCATGGGAATGCATTCTCTCTCTTGCTAGGCATACAGTAGCTTATCCTATACTTCCTCAGAGATGAAAACTCACTGTTGCTGGGGATGCCCGTGTGGTGTGTGTGATGGGGTGTCCATCGCCATCTATGCTGTGACCCTGTACCAGATACGTCCTACCAGGCTGGGCGATGAGCTGTGAACCTCCGAGCACCGACCCTCCTATGACGGACCCTCCCACCAGGGTCCCACCCATCACTCCAGTGACGGTGTTCTGCGACCCCAGCGTCTGAAGATTCGCCGATGAGACGGACCCCTGCCCGAAGTAACTAACCGGGGTCGCCTGCGTGTACATGGTTGCGGCTTCGCTGTAAGGATAGGGGTTGGTCCTGTTTCGTCATTTTGTTTTTGAGTTGGTGGCGATGGTGGTTGGAGTAGTATGATGATTCAACACAGCACACCCAAACATGGTTATTTTTTTAGAGAAACAGCGCCCCCACGAGGTGATGAGATGACAGGACACAAGAGGATACAAAACAGCAAGGTGAGGATGAAGCGATGGGGACGCACGCAGCATGGGAAGGTGTAAATGGGTGAAGGAAAGACACACGGGATTAGTTATTTTAGTAGTTATATTTACAAGTCAATTCTACCACCTATAAAATATAACCGGGGTAAATACATCATCCTCCAAGATTAATACCTCCACCAGTAAGGTTAAAGGAGATACACCCATGCGGTCTTACAAGACAGGAGCATTCGTTTGGGGGAACACTGAAAATCTTCAAACCTATTCAAGCATCCATTCCTCACTTCAAAAGAAGCTGGTTTACTCAATACATTATACTTTGGGTCTTATAAACTTCATGCTCTTCACATTAAATCATACTGTTAACTGGGAAAACAGGGGTTTCTTATACCAAATAAAAGTATACTTGTATTAAACACAATAACTCATGCTCCCTTTAGCTTCAAGTAGAACTTAAACAACACTTAAAACTAATCTGTATAAATGTAGGTAATATAAATATGCCAGGAAATGCAGGTTTTTTGACATGCTTCATATGCATCAATCTAATATCTCATTACCTAAAATTTCTCTGTATCAATCATGCACATGCATGCTTGCAAAATGAAATTATGACCTTTGACTCTTTCCAATTAATTTCTAGTCTATCTTAGCAATGTTGGTGGAAAATTCCTCTTGGTATTATAAACTCTAACTAAACCAGATTAATAACTTTAGCAGTAGAGGTTCAACCATTCTCTAATCGTATCGAATGCACTAAGATTGTTACAATGAGTTTAGAGATTTTAAAAATATTAAAAAATGTTGGTTCGTAACAAAATTGAGACACTGAAATAAAATAAATGTATGATACAAAATAAAAATTGTTCAAGCTTGCAATATAAAATCAATATCCCTTCATTCCTGAGAGTATATTTGACCCATTTGGTTATTACTTCAAAGGATTTCTACATTGTGTTATTGGTCATTAGTAAGGATAATGCGGCAATATTATGTTTAAATTTAACTCTGACATGAGAACAAAGATGAAAATATATGAATATTAATGAATGATAACATACAAATAACAAATTACATTCACAAATAGTAACAGTGCTTTCATGTGTTTGACAACAAATTGGAGAATTTGAGATTGATACAATCTAACAATTTATTTTTGCAGGTTATTTGGCTGGAAGTCCAATTATTATACTTTCAGAAATGTCTAATTTGGGAAATATCTTGATATGATTTTTAGATATGAAAAATCAAAACGGCTTGTTCTAATTCAATTAAATGAAAACATCCTACTTCAAATTTGGCTTTCTATAATAAGAAATTCTTGCAACTTTCCATTTTAGTAGAAAGTAACTACCACTGGGCTTCTTTTCCAAGATGAAAAAAAAAGATATATTAACTTTGTTGAAACATGCACATGCACAGGACTTTAAATACATTCATCATGCGTGTTAGTACGATATAAATCAAAAGAACATATACACTGAACGGTGGGTGCAAATGGACTTGAACAGCTCTAAATTTGATCAACATTTCTCTTACAAAGATGAAGAGACTTTAAATGAACCAGCATTTAGCAACAATTCTATAATAACAAATTTCTGTATTTCTCTGGTGTGTATATATGTATATTATAAATAAGTATTATTTTTAAATAATATAAATAGCAGATCGCAGCTCTTCATTTTATATGCTCATACATAATGAAAAATGAAATAACAAAATAGAATCATAATTGTGTGGAAGACATGATTTCCCCCCCTCTCAATGTGATGAAATGAATAAGATTCATGGACTTGTAGTGCTCAAATATTTTCATTATTTATGTTTATTAGATGGAGCACATTTAAGAATTCACTTTATGAGCTCATTTCAAGATTCAAGTGTGTGATGTGAGTTACAACAAACTTTGGTTCAAAAGAAAGAAAAAGTATATGTGCACTGCATTGCAAGGCAAGAAAAATTAAAGTAAAACCGGAAGAGATGAAAGAATGTAAAAGGTAAAAGATTCACAACATTCTAGCAATGCTCGAGTAAAAAAGGCAAACTAAAATCAGAGAGGAAAAAAGAGAGAGAAATTAAAAAACTAGTGCAGACAAGATTCATCACACATCTATATTGATCTCTTTTGAATGAGCTCACATAGCGCCGTTAGCATAGATGGAATTGGCGTGTCGGTGATCGGGTCCCTGTACGTACTGCACTTGTCCTTGGTATATGGTGGGCTGACTGGCCCGCTGGACCTGGGCGCCAGACGGTGTCGTCTGCAGGGTCACCGTGGTGTTGGAGCTGGGAGTCTCCATCACTTCTGCTATATGGAATATAGTAAGAGCGAGTTGCCAAGAGAAATGAGAGAGATACAAAAAATTGGTGTGAACAGGTGCACTGAAATCATAAATATAAAGTGTGAAGCATGCAAATTAAAACACAGAAATGTGTGTTAACCACCGTTGAAAATGACCATGTTGTTTATATGCAGAAATCAACCGGACGAACAAAACAATATATCCAAACATAACCATTGTCTCATTATATCAATTTAAGTTAATATATATTATCTCATAAATATTCAACATA
Source organism: Temnopleurus reevesii (assembly GCA_036244855.1). Lineage (NCBI taxonomy): Eukaryota > Metazoa > Echinodermata > Echinoidea > Temnopleuroida > Temnopleuridae > Temnopleurus > Temnopleurus reevesii. The sequence goes on from BQKZ01003651.1 coordinate 20,383, forward strand.
ATATTTAGCTAAGAGCAGTGACTCATTCATGCATATATGTTGAAGCTTTTAAATTCATAAAGAGAACGAATTCCACAGCGTTTATAGACCCATCTATGATTCAAATACAGCAGACTAATTTTCATATCATCGCATCAAAATTTGCTACACATCTTAGCATGACTACTACACAATAAGATGTTTAGAATGGCAACCTTTTTTAATTGTACAGGAAAGTATTGAAAGTGTTTCCTCAACTTCTAGAATTGCTAATCAAATATGAAAAGTAATAACATTCTGTAGATTACAAATTTGCTCTTCTCTGTGGAATGGGATTCAGCCTACCCTTGGCTTAACCAATATTATTCAAGGGTTACACATAGGAGGTGATGTTCAAAATAAACTACAACTTTGCAAATTGTAACATGTATTTTCATTCATGCGCAGTATGCGTATCTAACAAGACGCGCACGAAACAATGATTTTGACTGGCACGTTCCAATCAACTGCAACTTGTGATTAATTGCAACTTTTGAATAACACCCCCTCAGGGTGGTAACCTTCAGCTCTCAGAAACAACAGAAATAACGAACCAAGACACCTTACAAAGTTTTAGTTGAAGGCAATTTGTACAAACTCGCCTTCACAATGTACAGATTAGCTTCCGTATTCCTGTCATAAATTCTGAAAATTTAAGGTTTCCCCCTGTAAGTGTGAACCCTGCTTTTACTAACTTGCTAACTGCAGGAATTGTTGGTTAGACTGTATGGTATGAGAGGTGGGCTGTACAGAGTGGGTGGAGACGGGCTGTGCTGCGATGATCGTTGTCTGTGACGGTTGGTGCGGTTGCTGTGCTTGGCTTGTACCAGATACGGTCTGCATTTCATTGACGAAACTCTGTGCCATAATCCACTGTTGGGAGAAGAAAAGGAACCAGTTGAAGTTGAGTTGTAAGACACAAAATTTAGAGAATTTTGTTCAATTTCATTTTCATTTATTCAAGTAACATTAATATTAGTTCACCTTCACCAATTAGCATCACTTAGAATTATAAGATCTACAATGTACATAGATTCTCTTATTATTACAAGGTACAGTCTAACCTCATTATAACGAGGGCATTGGGACCATAGAAATTACCTCTTTATATTGAAACCTTGTAATATCAGGGCCAAAATAAGTACAAAGAGATGGGCCCAGGAAAATTTCCTTGTTATAACTAGAGCTTGTCATATCAGTGCTCTTTATAACAAGGTTTGACTGTACTACTCTAGAGTAAATATATCTTTCACATTATTCAGGATACCTTATGCTTGCATGCGTGTATGGAAATGAGTTTTTGTTGCGATTTCAGGACTAAGTCTACTGCAGAAGCAGACAGCTCTAAATGGTTCTCTATGCAACAGTAAATCTGATACAAAGAAAATGAGAACAAACATTGTGGATTTCCTAAAGAGTCAAAGCGATTGAAGGAGAAAGAAATTGGAACGAGAGAACAAGATGAGTATAATGACACCATGGATGGATACTTGCCAACACTACACAACGGAAAAGTGGTAGATTACCATTTTTTTTCTTCAAATTCATTGTTTTAGTACACAAGGGCATTGGGGAATGTCATGAAAATAGGAAGTCTACCACCTAAAATTGGTTAGAGTTGGCAAGTACATGGATGAAGAACATACCTCAGTTAGTTGGACTCAGGCGATAGACAAAAAGAAGGGTGAGTGAATAGGATGTCTCAGAATGATATGACCTTGACTATTGGGTGGGTATCATGAAGCTTGAGTGGCCATAATACACTTTGAAAAGTACATGGAGAGAAGGGAAGACATGGAGAAAAGAGAGAAAGACCAAGGGTCAATAAACCACACCAAACAGATGAAGGGGTTAAGTACAGTACATTTATGAACATGGTCCAGTTGAGGACTCTGTGTTCTAATGGCACCTTCCTCTGAATATATTCTCGCCCTGATCATATGTACACATGGACTTCAACATCCAACCACATACCCTCACATACCTCTCTGACAAGTATGTGCGAATAGTATAGGTAAATAAGAATTTGTGATTGAGTGTTGTACTACCTATATGTTCAGGGTAAGGACATGTGTAGAGGCAGGTGATATCAGAACACAGAGTCCTCAACTGGACTAGTATGAAGAATATTGTGACCTGATCCAGCAAGACCCAACACTTTTTGGCAAACAAGGAAATTGAGGTTTTTGGTACCACTTAGAACATGGTAATGTGACCGTATTTCTCACCTTCCATTTTATAAATGAAGTTATATAGTATGAATAATTTCTAGGATTTCAATTGACTGAATGGTATAAATTCCGAGATACCAAGGTTCAAAGTTCACTATTTCGTGCAATTTACATACCAAGAATGAAAGTTAGTTTGCCATGAATCACCAGGCAAAATCAGGTCACAATTATAACCCAAATGGCCCTATACAGGAAATGAATGCATGACAATTTTGATACTGAAAATATTTCAATGATACTATTAGTTACACCCTGTTTGTTCGCCGAATGGAATATGGAACCAGAACGGTGATATTTCCCGTATTACGTAAGAACAAGCAGGGTGCAACAATTTTATCTCATAAGGTGTAACGTGGTACTGGTAAGCGCGTGTATGCGCGCGGCCAATTGTCACACACGCTCTTAAATACGCGCGTTTTCAAGTGATACGGTACCATATCACTTGGTTAGAATCACAAATTGACCAATGAGATTGAAGAATGAAACCACACCAAATGATAAACCTAGATACACATTGAAATAAAATGTTCATATCTCTAATGGTTAACAATTGCACTTATCAAATAATGACAAACTGTATTCAACCAAACGATAATATACAGAAAAATTGTTTTGAGTTGAATGTGCTAAGATCATGTGCCCTGATAAACACAGAGAACATGATGGAATGAGCTTAAATTAGTGACCAATATATCCTCCAAAGAAGCCAAAACTCTGCTGCAAGAAAGCAAAAAATGATACATATTCTGAAGAGATGTTGTGCATGTTAATTTTGTTTAAATATGTTTACGTATTGTTATACACTGAAGTAAATCACAGTAAGAGCATGTCTTAGGTGAATACTTGTGCAGAGCATGACATGTTTGTGCAAAGTTAAGACATACAAATCAAACCTGTTTATAGTGGCCACCCAAGGGAAAAGTGACCACTGTAGATGGGTGAGCTCAATAAACAGATTATTATTATAACAACTTATTTCAATCCTGAGGAATCAATGTCGGTGGCCATTGTAAACAGGTAGCCACAAGACAGGTGGCTGCCAAGACAGGTTTGATTGTATGACATAATTTGTATGGACAAATGACAGAATTCATATTCATACAGATTATCAGGAATATATTTTTTCTCATAAAGCTTTCATCTCACTATTGTCTAGATTTGCACAATCAAAAATTTGAACAACAGGCACTGACCTAGATGTACAGTAGTTGCTTTTAAAAAGTTAAGTCACATTAGATTACTGGACTTCTACTATGATAATTCTATGCGGTTGATTAATCATCACATTTGAATAAAAAGATATGATATGCAAATGCATGAATAAGCTAGATGTATACTTTCAGCAATTTAATATATGCATAATTATCATTTGATTACTTCTCTATTTGCATGTACTGTATTTGATGTCTACAAGTGACATGCAAAACTGAACAATTACAGTACCACTAATTTTAAATTTGGGTGGCAACGTAAATAAAAGAAAGGTTTAATAGGAAATAGGAAGTACAGTGAGCAAGACATATTTATACCAGTAATCATATTTGTTTTTTATTTCTTTTTCTTCCAGGAAGTACTCCTACATGGAAATGTACGTAAAGGAAATGGGCATGGAAAGATGATTATTTCTTGTAGGTCTAAGGAAGTGTTGCTAGAAATTTGAAACTGTTTGAATGCATTTTCATTTGGGTGTGGTCTCTGCTTTTGATCAGATGCATAAATAAACAATAATTTTGTTGGCATGTGTAATCAAGTGCAGAACTTTTCAATCATGTGGACCTATAGGTTAGAAGAGAGTGTAAAAATAAGGCTCTAGTTCACTAGTTTGAAAGCACAAACCCGAGACTTTCGGTATATGAGTGTGCAGAGCATGATACAGAGCATGCGCTGCGTGACTACATCACAGAGCATGAGACACACAATGAGACACAGTGTATACCCTGTATCACTCTCTGTGTTTGTGCACAACGAAACCCAAGGGTCTGTTCTTGCAGACTACTATTTCACATGGTACACCCAAATTGGACAAGAGCTAACACATTATAGACATAGAATCTGTAGTTTAAAATGAAATTCCACCGAAGTTCATTGGCAGCTTGTCAACAGATACACTAGTAGGCTGTACAGTATATAAAACTAACACTCACAAGAATTTGCTAAGAATTTTTTTTGTCAGACAAATGGATGACAAGTTCATGTCTATGGACAAGTTCATGTCTATGGACAATCCTACATCAAACCTAGTAGGAAACTTTTCAGACTTTCCAATGAGGTGTTCTGAAGGTATGTGTGCATGTTTAGTAAATCTTTGAGGGGATGTCGCAACAGAGTAGCAATTAATTGCAGTTCATTGGCAAGCGCCAATTAAAACCATTGTTTCTAATTTGCAACCGATTTTCGGATGCTTTGCCATTCATTGCAACTTTGGACCAACACCCCGTAAGACAATCAAGGTGTTGCTCCGTTTTTTCCAGGATAAAATGAATGAAAGATTATTAAAGCTGATAACACACACACAATCTTTTTATTAAATGCAATTGACTTTTTAATGTCATTGGATGTTTAGGAGAGTTTGTTTTGTGTACATACTACATGTACCAAGTAGCTCATTTTGGGCCATAGATACCCTTTACAACATTACCCTGCAAAAATTTAACAAAAACCTGACTGACGCAGTGAACTGGATCATGCTTATTGTTTCTTAAACAGAACCAAGAAATAAAAGTAAAGACAAAAACAAGCATTTGGCAGTTGCGTATTTCTGAGAGTCTGTAGTCACGTCTCAATCTCTCTAATGCATTAGACAGTAAATTAATGGCACTTTTACGTTTTCATTACTGAATGAAATTGCTTAAAATAGTAGTTTCATTGGAGTAATATAGAAGGAAGCAGTAATGTTTAAGGTGCAAATAATACTCAGGCTGCCAATTTGATAATTAACATAATTTGTGGAATTTACAGTGTACATAATAATGAATACTTACAATGTACAGGTATGTCAATTAATATCTACAAAACATTGGCAGAGTCGTTAAAGTTTAAATTAATCGCTTTTTATAAAGCCATGTCAATTGCCAAAATGGGACATGTGAATGATAGGATGTGATTTGATAAACAGTGACTATGGAAAATCATACATGCTAATTATAACTCTTGAATATTTTTTTTTTTTTGGGGGAGGGGGGGAGGAATGATTTTAGGAAAAGCAGTTATTTAAATAGAGGCCTGAGAATATCAAACAAACTAAACCCTCAGTTAACTTAATTTTGGCTGAATGTACAGTTAACTCTGCGTAAGCTGAACTAGTCGTAGCTGAATAATTGCCTACACTGTAAGTATATGGGATTTTTTGGAATAAATCAAATTTTAGTAAACTTTCTCCAAAGTCAAACAGAATTTTCTGGTCTCAAGAGTTTCAACTTTGGCAGAATTACCTGTACACAGTTAAAGACCTACAAGTACAATTACCTTTTCCCTAAACTCTCTTAATTGTTCTTGTCATTATGGGCCAAACTAATTAATCTCTATAAAAAGCCTATTTCCTTTCTTTCTAATCTCCTATCCAAACTTCACTACTGGCGGAAAAAAGGAAGAAATTAACGCTATGTCACTATATGGCAGGAGGCTATCCATACTTGTATCTGTTTCTAAACTTGACTCGGTGACCCATTCTGACAACACAATTACTCATCAAGTTGCCACACTCTATAATTGGCTATTTTGCTTTACAACATCCTACGGCAAGCAAAAACGATCATGCCCTCTGAATATTTTTTTTAGAAGGGGATGGTTCTGGCTAGTAGCAAAAGCTTCCGATACATAGCATGTCAGTTCACTGTTATATCTCACAGGTCTGAATTTACGATGACATATTATTGGAAGGAGGAAGGATTCCATTACAGCAAAACGTAAAGGTCATGTGAACTTTTCCAGCAGATTAGGAATGCAATTTGGCTTTATATTTATGGGCTGACATGGAATTTTCAAAAAAATTTAATGTTGCCAGTACACTTAGCATAATTACTGAAAAATTTACAGTTGATCAATATATATCAACAGTCAGAAAATTTGATTCATAACAAAAGAGTCCATATATTGCAGGTCTCCATATATAATTTCAAGGGGGTCATGACCGTCAAGACAATACACAGGGGCTGAATTTAAGAATTTGCAGGGGAGCTACAGATAGCTCCCCTAGATGCTCTGAAGGAGAGTTTTAGGGGAGCTAAATTGGGTCTTCATGTAGTAAAATTGGGGTTACAAGGGGCTCAATAAATCATTCCCCAAAAAGCATTTAAGGGGAGCTTTAGGAGAGCAATCGCTCTAACTCCCCTTAAAATGTATTCCCTGAATACATGTATGATGGAGGGATTTTTTTAAAATTTTACTACTAAGGCAAGAAAATGGAGAACTGTAGAAAATCGAAAAGGGCATGGTCAACATCTGCCAGGTTGGGTTATTTGAGGCCTGATATTGATGTGCAGTAATATAAAAATGAATACATTAGTACAGAACTTACAAATGTACATTGTACATGAAAGTTGGAAGTTGGTAAGCAAACATCAATTTATTTCCCAAGAGTGGCTTTTTCATGAAGCACTGGTCAGACTGAAAATAACTTTTCGGGTACAATTAACATGTTTATTACTAATTTAATTGATTTTTTAGTTCACATAATAGGAATTGTAATGTTTTCACAAGTCATGTGGCTATATCATGTACTCAACCATGTTGGTTTGTTGACATACATCATCAATCACAAGAGGGAGCGAAACACAACAACCCATCACAATTCTGAAGCTGGAATTCCCATGTTAGCATGGCCCATCTGTAGGTACAATAAACTCGTTGAACTTTGCCTTTCCAGGTTTCCTTTATTCTAAGATCATGCATCGGTTTTAGCGTGAAGTCACATGTACCGTAAATGTCAGCCTGCATAAATGACTTCCTATGTGTATATATTGGGCAGGCGTGCATTTCAAAGATCACATGCAAGGAACTTGCTAAAAGGAAAAAGTTACTTGTAATGTAAGGAAAGGAGCTTGGTGTAATGGCTGTGTGTATTTAATACAACTTTTAGCATGTGAACAAAATTGAATCTCACATAACTGTGACAATCATAGATGTAAATCATATGAGCACTTCCAGTAAAAATGTATTATCAAGCATTTTCCCTTCGTCATACAATGTAACAAGTTACGCTAATTGCGCACAATAAGCAATTTTCTTTTAATCTCACGCGAACATCGCATACATAACGCAAAATTAGCCAATGGTGCGTCGTAATTTTGACTTGCTATGAAAATTAACATATTTTTGCTAACATACAAGGTAACACAGTTTTCAGAATTTAGGCCCAGGTTTTATGATCTACATGCATGTCTTGTCTCGTATAAATGTGTTACCAGTACTTGGTCAATAAGTGCACATCTATGACCCTTTTTAAATCATCCACAAACTCGTGGCCGAATGGAACTTCGGACAAACCTTTTGGATAGTGTGAAAAAAAAAAAGGTTAGGTCAAAGCCAGACTGTAGCCTGTTTTCGGACCGGCTCAAGGGGTAGTTCTAACCCGGGCTAAGCTGCTGTCTAAAAAAAAAACAGGAGTAAAAAAGGAAACTAGGGTCTAGGTCATGGCCAGTTTTGCAGCAAAGGTGCATTTTAAATGTTGTAGTACAAGCGATTTCATCACCTTTTTCCCATGCTTTTTCTTACACTGTGGTTCATCTATAATTTCTTGATTTTAGGATATGAATACTCCACCAACGAGTTGAACAATACAGAGACTATGCTGAAGATGGTATTTCGAGAGAACTGGGTGAGCCGCAACAGAGACTGGAACAGGTAGTGTAAAAGCAAAAATAATGAAATGGAGGCCACTTCTCTCCCATGGTGTTTGCCATGGCAAGGCTGAGGCCAAGCCTCACCTCTAAAGATGTTAAATGGGTACCTATGTTTAATCTACCTACATGTACATGCAAAGACGGATATGAATAATAGATTCGGAATATCTTTTTCCTTTCTTCATCGCAATATTGTGTCAAGTCAGGATACAATTGTTGATCACTGATCAAATCAGACCAACGCAGTGCACATGAACAAGGTGATGGAGAAATATGTGACTATAGCGATCTATGCAACACCCACCAGTGAAAATACACACACTGTCTGCATCAGCTATACTCTGTTTTGTACTGGTGCTGGTATGCTCATTGAACTGTACAAAGCAAACATCTGGTTTCTTTGCAATGGAGAAAGAGGATCGTCGACACTGAGCCAACATAGAGGCAACACAACCCATTCAATCAATGCATATGAATAATTCATTAATAAGCTCGATATACATGTACAGTGCCCAGCATATTGGTTGTTGTTCATTGGGTTGAAGCCCTATCACTTGTGACCCAAGATTATAATTAACACCGAATTAATGGGAAACCTGTATGTGAGGATACCTTGACAACAGATATCAGCAGGCCAGGCAGAGTTCCAAATGGCTCAATAATTTACGAGTTTTGTTACTCCATCATATTTCATCTCCAAGCGTGTGCCTGTGTATGTCTGTATGATCGCTTTTGACAACTGTTGCATCAATTGTACAGTACACCTTCTATAACTTCTTACTTCAAAAAATGAGATTCTACTTAATTACAAAAAAAATATATAAATTTTTCCCATTGTTCAAGGAGACATATTGACCTTGTACTCAAGTTTCATTTCGGATTATCTTTTTTGGGTTAATAATTTCTACCATTTTCCTTTTCCAAAGGCTTTCTGTTTCGAGTTGCTCTCTGCTACTAAGCGATTTCATAAAAAAAAGTTCTCACACGCACATTCTGCGCACAAAAATGAAGCCTGTAGACTTCTTTCTATAAATCCTAAAGAAAAATTAACCCCAAACAACATTCCCAAAATTCTAACAATCTGTGAAGTGTGTCAATATAAATAATAAAATGAACTTCTGATATTGCTTGCATCAGATTATCGCAATTTCAAAACTATTAAAGTCAGTCCATCATGATTGACATGACTTCCGGTTGCGAGCGCGCACGAACGGCGTGTTTCGTATTGGCAACAACGATATTTCAAAATTTCCTTGCATCCGCACCTTGCTAAGCTCAAAAACTCGGAACACTTTGTACGACTTTTTGATCCTTGTCGTTGCGTGTAACTTTGATTCGTCCCCCCTTTGGCTTCGATTTTTTCTAAAAAACGTGCGGAACGCATACTTTTTGCGAATGCCGAGCTGTGAGCTAGCAAAATAAAGCTTGCTCACTCGCTATTTCAGGTGAAAAATTATGTGATTTTCTGTTGGGCAATCTTTGTAATGATAACGGCTGCGGACAGTTTAGCTCGCAACCGGAAGTCATGTCGATCGTGACAGACTGATTTTAACGTTGTATATTGACAGAATCTATTGTAAAGTATTTTCAATAAAAGGGAAATTCATCATTGTTCAAATGACTGTGAGCAGATGGAACAAAATTTTGGGGACAAATTAAACAACTTCCATTCACACTTTCACAATAGCTCAATCCACACAAAAGAACTTTTCTCCCCTCTCATTCTGCAGTGAAATGTCAAAAAGCTGGCATTGAAACTCTGTGAATAAGCTTGGGAGCAGTTTGTTTTTTAGCTCATTGAAGAACTTCTTCTTCTTTTTTTAAATATGTTTCTTGATTTTTAATCAAATTAAAACAATAAAATTATACAAAAACATGAAATTATAACCTAAAAAGAATATATTGAAAACATTCAGAATCTTCATACAAAGAGTATCTTCATACATGGAATAATTTTCCTGGTATTTATTTGCGATTTGCTATGCATTTGAGCAGGATATACAAAATATGTTTTGTTTAGCACCTTTTTCATAGAACAGTGCAGTAAAGTGTTTCTTCTCATCTAAAAAGTTAATAATCAAATATGAGAGGTACATGTAAAATCATTCCCTGTAATATATTCCTGAGAAAAACCCCATCCTACATAGGGAGTGTTGTTCAAAAGTTGCAATTGATCGCAAGTTGCAGTTGATCCGAATATGCCAATTAAAATCATATTGTTTCATGCGCGTCTTGTGAAATGCGCGCACCATATTTATAGAGCGCTTGAACGAGCTATTAATGATTTTAAACTAGGAGACATACAAGAGTTACAAAAATGGAAACAGAGAAATGAATGTCCGTCTCCAGCATGCGCGAATGAAAGTGTGTGTTACGATTTGCAAAGTTGCAGTTGATTTGGAGTTGATTTTGAGCAACACCCCATTGCAATACTAATAATACTGGCAATTTATAGAGCGCACATATACGTCAGGAAATCCTTTGCCGATGAAGGGACAGAGCTTTTAGGAAATATGTTTTATTCAAATGGCAACATGTATTATTTTTCCCTCTGATGAGTGATAAGCAAAAATAATACTGTAATCCATAAGACTGAAGAGATTTTTTTAAAACAATGTTACGTAAATGACAAAGGCTATATTTTGCGCGATTCTGTAGAGACCGTTCATTGAGCGAGACCGTGCGCGCGGGGCTGGGATCATAGTGCCACGCACTACATTGGCCCAGCCCGTGCCACGCGCACAATCTCGCTCAATGCATGAATGGTCTCTAATTCTCCGAATAACAGAAGTTGGATGACGATTGCGAAGTGGTCAAGAAACTTCTATAAATCGACCTTTTGCCCCAAGCTGGATGTTTACAACAGAGGTCATTGGTCTTCATTGTCATTAAAATTGGACTGTCAACAACCTGTCTCATGGGTAAGAGGGAAAGAAGATAAAATATTGCCTTTCTCTGAAGGTAAGTGCCTAACACTGTCTTTTGCATGGGAAAGATACGTGGGCTGGACCCTAACGGAAGTTCCAAGCCCTATGAAATAAGGATTGGTGATTTGAAAAGGGTAATTTGGGGGGCTTTTCAAATCACCTTTCCCTCTGCTTGTCTATAGATGCATGGGACTTGCTAATGCAGCCTAGACTTCGGCACAAAATCACAAGTTTTTATAATTACCAATGATTTATGCTATTTCATATTAATCTTTAGAATTTATACGACATTAAGAAGTAAAAAATACAGCAATAAAAGTTGATGATTATCCTTTATTTGATCGGCAACGAGCAGTGAGTACCTTTAAAGACCATGCACTTCAGTTTGAAAGACGTCGTCGGAAACTGTTCCTCGTAGCTGTTTTTGTGTTTTTTTTTTGCTCAATTTTTAAATATGAATAAACTTCAGAATATTCTCCTACAAATGATACCAGATTATGTGGTTTTTACTGTTTTATATTCGCTCAGAAATAAGGTGCGGGTCTTTATAGACTTCCATCACACAGCAAAATGTGCACATGTTGAAGTATAGTGATTATAAATATGAAGTGTTTGGAATGATGGTTCATATCAAAACATTTGTTTATTTTTATGATTATAAATTGCTGAAATATGTTGACAAAGTGATTGATCATGAAATTATTAAGTGTCCAGTAACTGGATTCACTAACATGATAGTGAGAATCCAATTACTGGACAGCATAATAATACCGGACGGATATTGAAATCGCACATCTAACGTTCCAGAAAAACACGCACATGTTGAAGCGCAGCGATTATAAATGTGGAGTGTTTTGAATGATGATAATTAACATCTAAAAACATTTGTTAATTTTTGTGATTGTATGAGGCCGCATGTCTGCGCATCAAAACTTCCAGCTTGAAAAAAAAACATGAAGTCGATGAATATCCAATTCAATTTTAATCTGATGTTATCACAAATATCCTAAAGGTACTTGTGTGAGAAATATCTCGGCAATAAAAGTTGATAATTATCGCTTATTTGATCGGCAAAGAACAGTGCGTGCCTTAAAATGTGTTCCAAAAACTACTACAGTGTGAAAGACATTGTCGGAAACTGTTCCTCGTAGACGATTTTTGTGTTTTTTTCTGTTCAATATTTATTGAACAGAAATAATCTTCATAATTCTTCATAATCTTCAGAATATTCTCCTTCGAGTGACCAGATTCTGTGATTGAATTATACATTTTACTGTTTTATAGTTGCTCAGAAATAAGGTACGGTACGTGCCTTTATAGACTTCTATCATACGAGCTTTTCGGGAAAAGAGTGCGCGAGTTCCATCATGTATGGTGCTGTCACATTAATTCGCGCATCATATTAATTCGTACATCTTATGAATCTCTACAAAATCGATGAAATATTGCAAATCTGACATCACCATCGTAAAGAGCGTT